>QANX01007793.1:0-62374 GCA_003254975.1 Ochetophila trinervis
CAAATTCTAAAAATTTGATTTTTGGAAAAATAATAAGTATTTTTTATTTATTTGTTTGTCTATAAAAAAAAATAAAAAAAATAAAAAAAACAGGCACATGCAAAAGGGTAGAACTTTGTCCAGTGATAGATAAAAATAATAACTATAAAAATTTAAAATATCATAGAAAATGTCAACTAACTCTACAATTAAAAAGGTAAAGGAAGTTGGCAAAATTACTAAAATATCAATCTAAACAAGTCAACCAATGTTTTTTTTTTCTCCTAGAGGCAAAATAAAAAAGCTTTTGTATTCCTAGAAAGTCCCAGGCCCAATAGAGGCTTTACAGCCCGTGGAACCAAGACCCACAAATTTCCTATTAGGTAACCCACCAACTTCTTGGCCTAGCCACCCTTTTAATTTTTTTGGCCACCAAAGAAAAGTATTTTGGGGTTTTCGGCTGCAAAAAGATCAAACTAAAGTTTTAGATAGCCTTTCAAAATAGCTATGAATTTCACATGATTTAGAGAAAATGAATACCCAAATAAAACAAAAAGACCGAGACAAAAACTAATTAAAGCATCTAAAAAACCAGAGCTTGTAGAGGGATGGCCATTGTTAATGAAGCCAGATCTAGTAATTAGAAACTAAAGGCAAGTTATCGACTATACCATTTTTGAAAGCCTTTAATATCTTACCGTTACATCAGTATAACCGTGTAACAAATCAATCGTATTAAAATATACACTGTCAAGTTAAAATTTCACCTGGTAATTAAAAGTTACAAATTAAAATAATATGGTGTAGTGTAATCATTATATCAAGTATTTTCTCCATTAGTTTAGACACTTCGTCCGACTGATCTAAAACTTTGATTAATTTTTAGGAATATTATTTACTATATATTTGGTGTAAAATACAACAATCCAAATTAATATCAGATTTAAATTAAACGATTGTATTAATTATTGAGAACAAAATAATTAAAGGTTATACGATAATAAACTAAGCAGTCTATGTTTCTGGTATGTGTGGATGCGCGAGTCTTCTTCAAAATTGTTGAAGCATCTATTTATATAAAAAAATGTGGCTCACAAACTCTTTATGTTTTCAATGTGGGACTAATTTCAATTTTAATTTCAATACCGACTCATTTATATTTGTGAAAAATACAATGCACATTCAATCTCAAACAATGTGGAATAATTATTTTTTTCAAAATTAAACTTAAATAAATATTAATTTTTAAAAAAATTAATATATATTCTAAACAACCGTTAAATGGATCTTAATAGTATAAAATAAATATTGAAAATTTATTTTTTATAAAAAAAAATTATTCAATAAACTTTGAGAAATTAAGCCCACTTAGATCTTTGCGCCCTACCAAAGAACAAAGGATTGAAAAAAAAAATCGCGTATTAAATAAGTGTTGAATTACAAATGATTTTAAAAATTTAAACCGGTGGGTAGTTATTTTTTTTTATATTTTATATTTTATTTTTATATTCTATTTTACATAAAGATCTGTTAGGATCTTATNATTATTATTGATGGTAAAAATTTAAACTAAAAAAAATAAATCTTCATTTTTTTATCTTATCTTTAACCGTATGTCAATCAAAAATAAAAATTACTATAAATCCTTGTTAGAGTGGTCTTTGAATGCTTTAAATGCAGTAAACGGAATTCGATATGTTGCTGAGCCTACCGAATGACACACTAGGTATGACCTTTCAGCAACGAAGCAGATATTACAGATTTTTAGTTGTAGAATGCAACGTCTTCCATTATTGGACTTGTTGATCATGTACCTAATTAGAAAAGCCTATCTGCTCGTCTGTATTTTAATTTAAGGTCATGTTGAGTGGTTTATATTGGATTGTATTATAGAGATATATTGTATTATTTTTTACTAATTTTATATTTGATTGTAGTTTTATATTTGATTATATAATATATTTGAAATTTGTTAATACAACATATAGTGTATTACTAATACATTAAATTTGTTTTGTATTAAATAACACGCATATGAGAATTTTGAATCACCAAAGACATTCTATAAATATTTTTAGTTTTTTTTTTTTTTAATGTATATTTACTGTCAAATATTTGAATTTTTTATATGCTTTATTTTTTCCACTAGCCAAACGGTAATTTTTTTTTATATTGGAAACATAAATTCTCTTAGATTGTCAGTTTAGATTATATTTATAATTTTCATTGTTTTATCTGCAATTTTTGCAAGCCAAGCTTAAAAATAAAATGAAACTCACAATTTCAATCACATGTGTCATTTATTTATTTTTAATATTTTTAAAACTCACAAATAATAAGTATTAAATTTAAAATTTTAATAAAAGTTAAAATTTAAAAGCTTTAATAAAAGTTAAAAAATTATAATTTCAGTTAAAGTCACATAAAATCACCTAAAATATAGAAATTCTCTTTCTTAAAGCACCTAAAATATAAAAAAACACATATTAATCTATTTTAAATAAATAAAACATGCTTAATTTAAGTATCAAAGTATATAAAACATATATAAATTGTGATCTATCATTGGGCTATGAGCAAGCAAAACTTTAGTTGGAACAAATGAAATAGGATGAAAGGATAATGATGATAGATACAAGTGGAATGCCTACAATGCTTGCAGATTTTTATTCTCAACGTCAAAAGGAAATTGTAGCAAAAAAATCCAAAAATAATAATATTTAAATTTTTTTTTATAGAACATTGTTTGTTTCCAAACTCTAAGTTCCATGTGTTTTCCATATATGTTCGTTAAGGTCTTGTTGAAGTTAAAAATGAATATCACTGTCTCTAATGACAGGACCCGACCTGCTTGGATCCTGCCTGTGTGACTTAATGTTGCCATTAAGCCACAAGCAGTCGATAAAAAATCCATTAAACCGTTTTTTTTTTTTTTCAAAAATGGTAAAAACTAACAGACCGAAAAGTTTTCTCTACTGCCGAAAATTTTATTAGAAATTCGGACAGCATTTCGGCTGTTTTCTAACACTCCCCAAAATACACATATTGCAATTCCTGCAAGGAAAACATTTCCATATATTATTCAGCCTACCAGCAAACATTTCCCACAATACAATATATTCGTTACATTTTCCCCGTAGCTGGACTCAGTATGAAAACTGAGCTGCCTACATACCCTTTCTCAAGGGGATCAAGCTACCTGTAGTTCCAATTGCATATTTACGCTATATATGCCATACATGATACATTTACAATAATCACATCAATACTCAAAATATGCCTTTCACATTTCATTTACCATTAACCTTTCCAAACAATTTAACACAATAATACTTACAGCTTGGCGGCATGATTCCTCGCCCAAGCTAGCAACACCCTGCTTGGCGGCATAATCCCTCGCCCAAGCAGTTCTCAATCCACACAACCATATCCATTATTTATTCCCGAGAACCATAACATTACACATACATGTCACGTACCGACATATAAATTCCACACATAATAATATATAAATTTCACACATTAACACATACATTTCATACCACAGAACAGGGTACCCAGTCATCACGACCCTTCTCCCTAAGGCGTCGTGGCGGAAATCGGGTGCAATCATCACGATCCTTGGTCTCTAGGAATCGTGGCATAAATGGGCTTAATCTGTCTGAGAGTACCCTCCTCAACATCATCATCATCATCATCATCACATCTCCACATCATCCTCCACCTCAACCCCCACATCGCCATTTCCATATCAGTTCAAACACAATCAATTCAACATAACAATTCCACATAGCGATTAACACACCAATTGGCCCACATATACGTATTTAATTCACAGACCAATTATATAATGTATATATATTCCGAAACCATTACTAATAATCCCAAAATTCAACCACACAATCAATCCTATAATTTCAGCACACCAATTCATTCCACAGCAAACACCAAAACATCACCACACATATCTATATCACCAATTATCAACAATTTCTATTTTAACAATTATTAACATCACAGTTCAAAACCGGGTAAATTTCAATACTCATTTATAATATTCGAATTATATGTCAAAACGAAGCTTGAAAGGAGTAGAGTACAACCGTATTTTTACCTCGTCCAACCGCGGCCGATGGTGGCCAGAAAATGGCCGTAAAGCGGCGGCCGAGCATTCTCAAATCATGCAGTCCACACGAGCGAGCTTCGAGACGAACGGAGGCCGAAATTAGCTTTGGGACGTCCAAATGAGGGGGACCGGACCGGTTTCATCGCCGGAAACCGCCGAGATCCGGCGACCGGAGGAGAATCGGCCCCCGCCGGATCCTTCGTTGATTCCGGCGATTCACGGCATAACACGGCCAGCCGACGGTAGGAAAAGGAAGAGGAGGACCCAGGCCATCTTTTCCGAGCAATGGGTCGGCCAATTTCCGCTGGAATCCGGCGATTGCACAAAAGGGCTGACCGAGTTTTACAAATTTCCCGGCAATCTGGGCGTTCCCACGGCGAGACACTGGTACCAATGAGGAGAGAGGACTGCCGGCTCCACAAACCAAGAAATTTTTGGCCCGATCTGGCCGGAAAACAGCCATTGCCGGCAAAGGAGGGGCGACGGTCGGGCTGCGCGGGAGGACCGGCGTCGGGTGGCTTTTTCCTTTTTTTCTTCCAGACCTTTCTCCTCACATTAAACATTAAATCAGGGGCAAAATAGTAATTTCTCACTCATAATATCAGTCTCTGCAAAATTACCAAAATGCCACTCACACTGTTTTGACCATAACTTCTCGGTCTTAGCTCAGAATCAAGCGTGCTACTAGTCTACGAACTCGTATCGACTAACTCTACGCAATGGTACTGCAATCGAAACAAAACTAAAACCACAGAAAAAGTCAACCCCGGGCCT
Source organism: Ochetophila trinervis (assembly GCA_003254975.1). Classification (NCBI taxonomy): domain Eukaryota; kingdom Viridiplantae; phylum Streptophyta; class Magnoliopsida; order Rosales; family Rhamnaceae; genus Ochetophila; species Ochetophila trinervis. The sequence goes on from QANX01007793.1 coordinate 4,880, forward strand.
ACTATGGTCAAACTTGGTCAACTTGCAAATTTCCAGTCTTTCCTTGGAACAGGATGTTACATCTAATATGATGATGGCGTTGAATAAATTTCATAAGCTCTGTTGTATTCTCATGCGATACCGATGTATTCATATTGATATTAAATCTTTCATAGTTAAAATCTAAATCTTCAATGTCTCGTTCATCTTCAAAAATCATATTGTGCAATATAATGCAAGCTTTCATGATATCTTTTAGAGTTTCACGATACCAAAAATGTGTTGGTCCACGCATAATTGCAAATGGTGCTTGTAACACTCCAAATGCTCATTCAACATCTTTTTTGGTTGATTCTTAAGCTGCAGCAAATTTTTTATGTTTGTTACTTTGTGGATATGGAATTGTCTTCACAAATGTTGCCCATGGGGGGTATATGCCATCAACAAGGTAGTATCCCATTGTATAGTCATGACAATTGATCAAGTAATTGGCTGGTGGAGCAAGTCCTTCAGCAAGATCTGCAAATAAAAAAGATCGCTCTAAAACATTTATGTCATTATGTGATCCCGGTAATCCAAAGATTGCATGCCATATCCAAAGATCATAAGAAGCTATAGCTTCAAGAATTATCGTTGGTTCATGAACATGACCAACATACATTCCTTTCCATGCCACTGTACAGTTTTTCCATTTCCAGAGCATACAATCAATACTTCCCAACATTCCAGGAAATCCATGACTTTCACCTTATTTTAGGAATCTAGCTATGTCTTCTCTGTTTGGTGATCTCATGTACTTTCCTAAAAAAATTGAAATCACAGCCTTAACAAATCTTTTTAGACTCTCAATTGCAGTACTTTCACCAATTCTTACATATTCATCAACAAAATATGTAGCAACTCCGTATGCAATTATCCTCATTGCAACAATATTTTTTTGGAGAGAAGACAAACCATCAATTCCAAAGGCATCTTTTTTTTTTTAATAAAATATGGATCATTAGCTTCTATAGCATATTGAATACGAAGGAAAAGTGATTGATTCATTCAAAACCTTCTTCGAAATCAATTTTGAGAATAGACAATATTTTCTCCAAAGTAGTCATGGAGAAGCTTATGGTGCCCATGAACTCTATCACGCCATATATATACACGATGTTGAAGTGAACCACGATGAAAGCTTGTTCACCTTCTTTAATAGACCAAATCTCCTATAGAAGCTATTGTCATCTTCAAATCATCATCTGAATCAGAGTCGTCAAAAATTAAATTGATCAAAAAAGAATTATGCATAATTGAAAAGGAAAAAAACCTAAAACCTTAAAGTGCAAAAGGAAATACTGCATTTGTAAAGAAAAATGGAAAGAAAAAAATGCATTTTATAAAGAAAAGTGGAGGGAAAGAAAAAAGGAGGAAAGCTAAATGATGAAATAAAAATGAGGAAAGAAAAAAAAACAGAAGAAAGCCACGGAAGGAGAAATAAATAAAATGGAGGGAGGGAAAATGATAAAGTAAAAATGGGAGGGAAAAAAGAGTGGAAACCAGAGAGAGAAAAAAAATTGATTATTTATTAGAAAATAAAAAATAAATAGTGTGATCAATAGTATCATTAGAGTTGAATAAAAAATTATATTCTTTATTTTATAAAATTATCAAATATTTTTTTATTTTAAAAATTTTACTCTTTAAAATAAAAAATATCATTGAAAATGCTTTTATAATTCATTGCTTCTTCATCGATATTGTACCGATCAATGAGAGGGAAAACAAAAGGTTCAAAGCTTCCAAATAATGCTTCTCAAATTATAGCAACTCTTGTATTTGGAGGTTTGGTCAAATAATAAAAATTACTAAAAATACACTACTATATTGAAGTTCAAATTTTAACGGTGATATCCTACTTTTCTAGTTTTTATGACCTGTATTTTTCCAATAATAATAATAATAATAATAAAATTCTAGCACTATTAAATGCATTGGCTGGCCAATTTACGCATTTAGATTAACAAATTATCGTCAATTAAAACATTGATTATGATGCTAAAGATGTTAATCCTAATCAGTTGAAAAGGGCGTCTTTATCATTTCGATAATGCTTCCACCACATTATATGTAAACTATTTAGACATCTATTTGCTAAAGTGCTTTACACCTTGGAAATCCACAAATGGGTCTTTGTGTTTTCCATTATAAGTTTATAATATATTATTGCTCTAAGAGATAGATGAAAGAAATAATTACTATTTGGTTACAAGAGCCGTAAAGAATATAATTAATATCTTAATACATTTTAGTACTTTAAAAAATTGAATTTGTTTACATAAAGTCTTTACAATTAATTTGTATAATTGATACTTTTTAATTTAAAAAAAAATTGCACATGTGTCTAAGTTAATTAAAATTGATAAATTTTGTCAACTCAAAAGTTACGTGTATAGAAAATCAATTTCTTCATTTTATTATTGTACTAAAAATTAAAAAATATGAAAGAAAATTTGAAATTCATTTATGGTTTTTAATTTTTAATTTTTGTTACAATCAAAATGAAAAAATTAATTTTGAAAGTAACTTGCTAAGCACTTGATCTCTAAATTGACAGAACTCATTAATTTTAACAGTATTGGACAAAAATGTAACTTTTTTTTCAAATTATATAGTACCAATTGTACAAATTAGTTGTAAAAACTCATATGTGAACAAATTCAATTTCAAAAAGTACTAAAGTACATTTAAATCTATAGTAATATATATATATATATATATATATAGATGAATCAAACACATCTTAAAGTGAAGTAGAAAATAACATGTAAAATCGAGAAAATAATACATTTTTAATGGTTAGATCGTAAGAAAAATTAAGCAACAAAAAGGAACTGTCATTTTATACATGGATAAAAAATTGATTTTTGCTGAATTTCTGCGAAATATTGTTTTTGTTTTTAGAACCGATATTATTTATTCATAAAAAAAGAGTAAAATTTTCGTAATTTCTATCAAAATTTATAAAATTTTCACGATATTTCTGTCAAAATTTCTATGGTAATTGCTTCACAATTTGATCAAAGTTTCCATAATTTCCATGAAAATTTAAATTGTTAAATTTTAAAAATATGATATATTTTTTAAAAATATTTGAGTATTTTTTAAAATTATAATTATTTATTGATGATATATTTTAACTAATGCCATATAATTAGGCAAATTGAATTTTGAAGAATATTACACTCATGCAACTCAAGATGAGGATCATGAAAATAGAGAATGTGGACCAAGAATTTGCGTTGTAGGAAAAGATTATATGCGTAGAGAAATGGGTACAATAGAAATATCACAACAAGAAGATGAATCTTTTTCTACAAATTTTGGATCAATGAAAACTAAAGATGAATATAATCCTTATTTAATGGATGATTATGGAATATCATCAAGTAATAACTTATGGATATATTCTCAAACTCAACCATCAGTGATTAACGGTTATGAACAAAGTCAATCAACATCATATCCATATAATGACTATCAGCAAAGACAATTAAATGAAATATTAGATCCATATGGTTGGCATGTTAACAATTACATTCAAAACTATCAAAGAGATGTGACTTTTGATCAATATTTTTATCAATACACAACTAGAAATGAGGATGAGGAAGAGAGTGAAAATTTTCAACCACCAAAAAATTATATGTGGTATTGACTTATATTTAAGTAATTAAGTACTTGTATTATTATTCTGATTAATGAATAATTCATTACTTAATTAATATCATTTTTGTTCCTAGCAGTGAGTACTATAAATCTTTTAATTATGATAAATATGATTTCCACTCAATATTTTTTCAATTTTTATAGTTAAATTGATAAAGTATCTAATAAAATAAGCATATTCTAAAGTTTCATTAAAAATTTCTATATTTTTTTTATAAATTTTCATCATTTCTTTTGTATTTTTATCGATATTGATATTTTGTTGATATTTTTGTATTTTAAATCTTCGATATTTTTGTCGATACCGATATTTTCATCATTGATTTTAGGTTTAAATGCATTTTAGTACCCTCTAAAATTAAAAAGTCTCTGCAATTAATTTGTGCAATTGATACCCTCTAAATTGAAAAAAAAGTTGCATATTTGTCCAATTTAGTTAAAATTGATAAATTCTATTAACTTAAAATTAACATATGACTTTCAAAATTATTTTTTTTATTGTACCAAATTTAAAAAAAAAAATTAAAAACATGAAAAAAAAAAATTTGAAATTCATTTATTTTTTTCTTTTTTTTTTTTAGTTTTTGGTAAATTTAAAAATAAAAAAAATAATTTTGAGGGTCATATGTTAATTTTCAATTGATAGAATTTGTCAATTTTAACTAAATTAGATAAATGTGTAATTTTTTTTTGTCAATTTCAATTACATNTCAATTATATTGAATAAATGTGTAATTTTTTCCAATTTAGAAGATATCAATTGCACAAATTAATTGTAGAGACTCCTAAAAGAACAAATTTAATTTTAAAAAGTACTAAAATACATTTAAACTTTGATTTTATATACCTTTCCTTTTGTTCACTTGTCACCAGTCCAGCCTATTATCAACTTTACAATTATTTCAAACATCTTCAGAAGACCCACCCAATGACCTAAACACACACACACACACACATATATATATATATAATTTCTACCAGGGCATATTTTAAAAATAATTGAAACGTCTAAACGGAATTATTGATATTTGAACGTAATTAAAAGAAAAGGAAAATAAAAAGTACAGACATTTTTTCTGCACCAAAAAAAAAAAAAAAGATTTTTCACCAAAAAAAGAAAAAGAAAAAAGATTGGATATCGAAAAGCATCACACTTGAAGACAATAAATTGAGCAAAAAAATCAAGGTAAAGTCCAAGGAAAAGAGGAAGCCTTTTGTGTGGTGATATGAATCTATGTTGTATATAATATATATGGTCCCGTTTACTTGGATTTTTCTGCATGAATATATATGTGCTGTGTGGCTTATCCACCCCCTTGATGTTATACATGCTAAGAACCCCCGGGATCAAAAAGTGATTAATTAGAATAAAAAAAANCATGTGGAAAGTTTACGCCTAGATCAATCTCATTTGTTATTATTATTAATTTGTTTGATTCATATTTTTCACCAAAATAAAGTAATTGAGGTGATAAAATAAATATTTTGGGTAGTTTTAGTTTTATCTAATTATTTACTTATTTATTTTATATTTTATTTAATATGACAATTTTATTTTAATAAGAACGGAAGTTTTCAAAAGTCTATATAAAAAAAAATAAAAAAGTTAATTCGACTTTGATATTTTTAATTTTTTTTAATTTTGCAATTTATGGTCTTATCAGCCATTTGAGCTTTATTTGACTTTTAATTACAGATTAAACTATTGTCTCATGTTAATGATATTAAATTATATTAATTTTCAAAACTATTTTTAATTTTTAATTTTTTTGCATTTTAGTATTTTTTTTAAATTGGTATAAATCACCTGAGTTGTATTAAACTTTATCAAAATTCAAAGTGGAATTAATATAATAAAAATGCAGATATTTAGAATTTGTTTTCAAATTTTGCACCATAATATATTAAAATTTGATGCAGTTTGATATCAATTATTTAAGTTGATTGTAAAACATTGTCAATTAAAAGGAAAAAAAGAACTCCAATTGCAACAAATTAAAAAAAAAAATCAAAGATCTAAATTTCTGAGTTGAAAAAATAAAAAAAAAAATTAAATTCTAAAATTCTAAAACTCGAAATATTAAAATGCAACTCACCCGAAAATAATACTTTCAAGACCTTCAACATCTCAACAATCTTTCTTGATCATTAATTCATTATCAACTCTTAAAAGCTTTTTTAGTTTTTCCTTCTAATTTTTTCTTATATAATGTTCTTAGTTTATATATGCATTCGGGATCCTATAATAGTTTTTTTTTTCACTTTTATTAATGTAAATTATGCAATCGTTAGATTAGCCGACATATTTCTTTTTGGTGAATATTTTATTATTTTCTCTACTTTTTTTCAATTTATAATGGCATGCTCTGAGACGTATATATGGTTTTTTCTAAAATGAATACATAGTCATATAAGATGAGAATTTATGTGGTGACTAATAACAATTTTGTTACAAATATATTGTTTTGAATATATGTTTTGTACTTAATTTTTATAAAAGGAAATTATTTCCAATTTCGATCTTGCACAGCCAATAGACATTGTTTTTGGACAGGGTGTGCAGTGTGCTAACCTAACCTTTTAATATGCGTGGAATATCAATAGGTTGGGATTTATCCATATTGAGAAGTGAGAATCGAATTAACTAATGTGATGTTTTTGATTCAATTTTGTTTTCAATTTTAAAAATTCCTCTACAGCCTACGTAGAATACATTAATTGGTGATTAGTCTTTGTCAAATTGAAGTTTAATATGTTTTAGCTATGTGTTTGACTACAACCATGCATTATTTTGCACTTCACTTTGGATTAAAGATGGAGAACCCAAACTCTTATTTGTTTGATAAGTCAACCTTTTTGACTTTTCACTCTGCCTAAGACTTGTTAATTTTATTCCATTTAAATCCGACGACAGCTCTTGTACGCGACAAATACGCATCGAATTGGCAAACCAATTTTTTTTCGTATTTATATTTTTTCTTTTTGATATTTCCTTGAGCTTCGTTTGCTTTCCTATGTAGGAACTGTCTTCTTCGAGTCACCAAAAGGAACTCTTTTCTTCGGATGCACATGAATTTTTCAAAAGAACCATGAACACACAAAAAATATAGAAAATAAAAAGGTTATAAAAGGGGGGGTCATGTCTTTATTAAAGTTAGCAAAAAAAAAGTAGCATCCAATTGGATAAAAAACCTGATCCTCTTTCCATGTGCTAAAAGGAGGTCATGTGCTTTTATGTCCAAAATATTTTTGCATGTGCAATAAATTAATAAAATAAGAAAAAACAGTATATAATATATAAATGTAAAATTTCTATATAGTAAAAATGCACTAAAAATTTTACTGTAAAGACATCCATTTAGCAAGATATATCATTTAAATAATGTCATTTTATTTGGCCATATTTTAATTATTTTAAATATAAAAAAAAAAAACTACATGTTAAATTTATATGAAATCCACTAATAACTTTTATAACCATCTCAAGGCCTTGGCTGTGGCATTTCAAGTCTACAAACTGCATGGTAGTGAGGTGACTCATTAGGGGATGTTGCATTCTTTTTTAGCCAAAGAAGGCTGCTTTTCTTTCTGGAGCAATGAATTCTCTAGATTTAGAACTAATTGTATCTATTTTATGAATGCCACTGTAGGGAGGTCTCTAAAATTTTAGTGTGTAACCATTCAATTCTAAACCATAAAAAGGAAATCAATACTAATTGATGGGTAATAGAGTTGTTTCTAATTTAGCAAGGATGATATGGTACAGTTTAAACCTTTGGATCAAATTTATTGACATGTGTGATTCTCCATTTCAAAGAGGATTTTTGTTCTAGGACCAAAAGGAGATAAACAATTGCTTCATACAAATAGTGCTTATACAAAGTGTCTTTTATGTGTTGCATGGTATCAAATGTTCAAATTTTATGTTAATAAATAAAGTAAGAAGTGGCTAACCCATGCGATCAGAAGACAAATTAAAGAGAGAGGGTCTTTTTCTCAAGGCATATGAATTTCTCCAACTAGATAGTAGTAGTAATAATAACAATAATAATAACAATAACAATAATAACAATAACAATAACAATAGACAAATTAAAGAGAGAGGGTCTTTTTCTCAAGGCATATGAATTTCTCCAACTAGACAGCAGTAGTAGTAGTAGTAACAGTAACAATAACAATAACAATAACAATAATAATAATAATAATAAATCAGTACAGATTAATTCGCTATTATTCACTAATTTTTTTATTTTGAAAGGATATTCACTAAATTTATAATTTATAAAAAAAAAATTGACAATTTTTATAAACATGGTATACATTGTTCTTTAGTCTTAATCAATTTGTGGAACATATTAAGCTATTCCAAATAAAACTGAGTGGTATGAAGAAGAAATTGATCTTGGTTAAAGCTTTTAATGAATCCTGCTTCTATTGCAATTTGCAGGACTAGTTATTTTCCCATATCTGAAAGTGTCAAGTCTCGGGAAAGAAGAGATTTCTTATCATTATCATCCACATCAATGTCCTTGTCATCATCGTGAACACCATATTCTATGTCAATATCAGTTATTTCCTTTTCATCAACCTGTTTTGATTCCGAGACATGAATTTCTGAGTACTCTTCTCTTGGTGAAGTAGTGTCTTCTGTATCTGCCTCTAGCTGGTGCATTTCTGACTCTATTAAAGCAGTCATTCTGGTCCGTTCTCGGTCTCTAGGATATGTGCAGTAAAGGAAAGAGTAAATGGAGCAACATATTATCATTGGAATGCCGATTGCTGTATACAGTGCCTTGGCTAGTGCTTTAGCATTCTCTCTGTCTGTTTCAATCTGTATAGAATCCGATGACCCTTTTGGAGTTGGTTTATAACCGTAAACATGCTGAGCCAAAATGCCAACTATTGGGGGAGCAAAGGAGGATAAAATGGTTTCAAAAGATCGATCGAGAGCATATATGCTGGTACGGGACTTCTCAGGGACAATCTCTGCAAATATTGGACTGTGAAAGTGTCTACATATTGTAAAAGTCCCAATAAAATGGAGGATATTCTATTTACTTGGAGCCTAAGGATGAACTAGTTTCTCCTGCATAACTTCACCATTTCGGATGCTGCAAAACATGTATTATGACTATTATGCAAGAATGTCTAATCATGTGGTAGAAAAATGTGAGAGTAGAACAATTAAGCTTAAAAAAATTATATTTGGGTCCTCCTTATTCAGGCATCAAAAACTAGTAATCAGTAAAATGTCCAAACTAACTGGACAAGATGTAAGATTCCCACCTTCCAATCAGCCAGATGAGTTTCAAAGGATTCAGGAAGTAAAAAATATTTTTTAAAACAAGCAATCTATTAAAAGCACTAACCACAGTGTCCTTGCAAACTTCAGATTATATCTGAAGGTGTTGTTTTATAAGCAAGATCAGAAAATGCTATTTAGAATGGCTTTTATATCCTAACAAAAAGGTGCATATTTGTATTGGTGAATGACTGATGCTGCAGTGCAAAAGATTCAAAAAAAATGAAGAACCTACTCCAATCTTACATAGTGAAGATCTATATCAACTATCAATGTGTATTCATTAAGATTCCCTAAAGTGGTTTCTATTAAATTTTTCATGTGCAAAAATCTAACTCTCCCACCAAGACTTGAAGAAAGAACAGAAAAAGCTTTGTTTGTTCATAAAGATGCATACTTGTTAGTTGCTGGAGCATTCCATGATATGAAGCATCCCATAAGGAACAAAACCAGACCATGTGAGAATGCTGTGGATGGGTCATCAGGCAACACAAGTAGCAAAACAGCTGCAAAAGGAATGGCTGAACCAGAGCTTATCTGAGAAAGGATTATTCTCCCGGAATTAGGTAAAAATTTCGCGAACAAGCAATTATAAAAAGGGTCCAAAGGAACGCGGTTTTTCCATGGGAGAATCCAATGAGTTCTAACCACATAGCTGCAAATGACATAGCAGACCATGGAAATGATCCAGAGACACCCTGAGCCACAATGATTTAAAAAGATGGGATTCTAATAACTGATTTTGCTTCTTTGATCACGTATCTCATCTCCGACATAAAGGACTTGGGCGGGATTTGGTCTTTAGCTCTACTATCACTGTTAGAGTACCGTGGATCATTAGCAAAGACGCCGACTAATATACCAACAACAACACTAATGAGTCTGTTGAGAAAAATAGAGATAACAAACAAGAGAAAAGAACACAGTATTTACGAGGTTCGGCAAAAGCCTACGTCCTCGGCTCCAGTGGGAGCAGTCGCTATATTATTAATGTGTTTGAAAGAATTACACACCTAAATTCATATCTAACTCTCCAATCTCACACTACACAAACACAGAAGAATAACTAACAAGTTATCTCTGCAAACACAGTACGAAGAAACCCTAGATCACACAGAAAGACGAAGGAAGAAGAAGAACACACAGACGACTCTTCGCTCACACAGATGACTCTTCGCTCACATTCGTACCGCGGCTAACCCTAACAGTAGCGATGAATATATACAGATATCAAATAACACGCGGATGTCACGTGCCGCAACTCGGGCTGAATATCACGCGGGCTTTGATACAAGAGGAAGAACAGAACACTGGGCTTAAGTAACTAATAGTGACAGGCCTGCAAAACAGAGAGGGAGAAAGTCCAAGATACAAAACGACACAGTATGGACAATTATCAGAAATATGTAAATGTGAATTAAACATAACAATTCTCCACCTAATTCACATTCACAAAACAGTATAATATAGCAACTACTACAACCACCTTCTTAGCACATAACTTAGTCAAGAACATACATAATTAATTTACTCCTATTCGGAGTAAAGATTTGCAAGTTTTAAACTTGCTAGAAGAAAGAGTTTTAGTACCCATATCAGCAGGATTACATTCAGTTGGAATCTTTTCTAACTTAAGAACATTTTTAGCAAGTAAATCTCGAATAAAATGATATTTTACTTGTATATGTTTTGAACGTTCATGAAAAACAGGGTTTTTAGACAGATGAATAGCACTCTGACTGTCAGAATATAAGACTACTTCCTGTTTCAAAACATTTAATTCAGATAACAACCCTTTAAGCCAGACAGCTTCTTTTGCTGCCTCAGTAACAGCAATATACTCAGCCTCAGTAGTAGAAAGTGCAACAACTGACTGAAGTTGAGATTTCCAGCTAACACAGTTACCACATACAGTAAAAGCATAAGCAGATATAGATCTTCTATTATCTNATTACCAAATTGCCACTCACACAAATTTAACTATAACTTCTCGGTCTTAACTCCGAATCGAGCGTGCTGCTAGTCTACGAACTCGTATCGACTAGCTCTACACAACGGTACCCCGGTCAAAACCATAGCACGCTCACACAAAAAGTCAACTCCGAGCCCACTAAAAGTCAAACTGGTCAAACTTGAAAATTTTATTATTTTTTCTCGAAACGGGATGTTACATTTTGTTTCTTTTCTTCCATTTTCCCCACAGGCACCAGATGATATAATGTTCAAATGCGGCCCCAAATTTTGTTTGTCTTCTCATGGTTACATTGCTTGCAATTGTTTGAATTTTTGTGTTTTTTTTTTTCACTTCTCCCATATCATTCTCCCTGTTACTCTGCAATCTTTTTGTTTTTTTTTCCATTTCTCCCATATCAATCTCATGGTTTCTATGCAATTTGTGATTTGATAATCCAAATTAGGTAGGCCTTACAGAGTTATCTCTTCAAATCTCGCCTGCAATAGATTGTCCACATTGAACCATGGAGGGTGAAAGGAAGTAGTATGACAATGTGTGATTTTATTTGTGATTTGAAGTAAATTGAATGTTTATGTGTACATTTTGATGCCATATAGTGTATTTTGTTATGAAAATCCCATATGTTGTAGTGTTTAATAAAGGGTTCACTGTCGTGGGTTGTTTGTGGGCATGTTGCCGTTTGGTTTCCCAATACAGAGTGTTATATGAAAAAATCATGGAGATTTACCCCGTGATTTCCACAGGGTACCTCTCATAGTAACACGGGGATAGGTAAAACTATTTGTTAGTATATATGTCTTTCACCCCGTATAAAGTTTGCAGGTGCCCCGGGGAAACAGTGGGGTATATTTTAATTAGTAACTAATGTCTTTTACCCCGCGTGTATAATGGAGGCCACCGCACATTAGTGCGGGGCTGGAATTGTAGATGTTTGGTGTCACTGCCATGTGTCCCGTACATGGTATGCAGGTCCCCCGTATTAAACCCAGGTTATTTATTGAATATACATTCAAGCTTTATCCCTTGTGTACAACGTGGTACCTCGGGCTTATAAATGGGTGAAAAGGCAAGCACATCTTTCTGGTCACTGCCATATATCCCATATATTGTCCGCGGAGACCCCGTGTATTATCCGAGATCATTTATTTAAGATACATAACAGATGTACCCCTTATTTTACACGGGGTACCAAGACCTCGGAGACGGGAGGCAGATGTCAACATTGCTTGGCTTCTCTGGCATTTGTCCCATACATTAGTGCAGGGCCCCCTCATTCAACACCGGTGTACATTCTTAACCATATTTTAGGGTTTTACCCAGCTGTTTCAAATTTCATTTATAGTATGAAATGTTGTTGTTTAACTTATTCTGTGCACATGATTTTTTTGATGAAACAGAAGGGAAGGGTAATACTAACGCAAATAAATTGTCTGCGAATGGATGGTTCAATTACTAGTGAGTACAAAGCTATGTTAAATTCTTTTATAGATATAGTAATTTTCTATTGCCATGTGTAAAAAATAATTCGATTGGCGAAGCACTAACTGTAAATTTATACTTCGTTATATTTCATTGTTCTGCTGTAATAGTGAGGTTGAACGTCGAAAGCAAAAGTGTGATTTTAAAGTTAATCCGGAGGTAAGTATAACAGTGAAATTGTATGTGCGTAGTAGCTAGATGAGAAACAAAAAATAACACTGAGGTTTGTCTCTGTTTAGGTTATGAAACAATTGGCTCAAGAATGGAAAGAGCTTGAGGCTGATGAGAGAGCAAAATATGAAAGGGTCCGGGTCCGGGCTAAGAGCAAAATATGTCTGAGTCCGGGCCCGAGGGCCCCTCAGTCGACAGCGGAGTAAATTATCATTGCAAATGAAAGAGTTACCCATTGAGTGACACAGGGTGCTCCACACCAAAAGACGGGGTGCAAAGGCATATATATGTTTCTTGTCTCTGCCTTTTACCCCGTACACAGGCACGGGGGCCCTTCAGTCGACGGCGGGATAAATTATCATTGCAAATGAAAGAGTTACCCTTTGAGTGACACGAGGTGCCCCGCACCCAAAGATGGGATGATACGATCAAGGATCATGATATGTCGATGCCGACCACAGTCACTACGCCAATTGGTATTTATTTTCATATACATATTGACAATGATCGCGATTGAACGATGTTAACTGATAATAGTGCAAATGATATGCATAAGCAAGAAGAATGCATGTCATTTCAAATTTGGGCAACCCATGACATCGATGACTTGGGGTAGTTTATAGGGCCCGTCAGTCGAGTAGGACGCCAATACAAATCATCTGAGTTACGAAGTCAACATTATAATTATATACCCAAAAATCAAATATGACCTTTAAACTTCAAATATATTATATCAATTATAATGTTATTATTAATTATGCAAGTTGCAACAAAAAAAGTCAACATTCTCTTTAAATTATTTTACTAACATTGAAATTTTTTTACATAAGATAACCACAAGTAAATTATTTTTTACTTAGGATGCTCTTCCAAACAAGTGAATCTTCTTGCTTTGGGAGACACTAAAAAAAAAAGAGAAGCCAGTTTTTCAAGTACTTGGAACGCAACATATTGATCCAGAGTCCCACTTGGCCATTAGTTACCTTCCATTCAAGTATTGACAATAAAGCTTGATTAAACTCACTACACCTCCTAAAACCCAACCTTCCATGGCCTTTCAGTTGACAAACAGAGCTCCATGACTTCGTGGCCAGAAACATGCTACAATCATTTATGGCATTCCACCAAAACCTCTGGGTCATAGAATTAATCTAGTTGTAGACACCCAAAGGAAACGTGAAAATAGACATCTTATACACGGTAATTGCTTGGACCATAAATTTTATTAGAGATGCTTTCCCAGCCCTCGAAGGCAATTGTTTACGCCATCCTTTAGTCTTACTTTGGATCATATTCTTCAACTTGCCAAAATTCATAGCCTTTTTTTTCCCCAAAACCAATGTGCTACCCAAGGAAATTAATATATCCTCTATTTCTTTGAGTCTCAGGGTCTCTTTGAGGGCACTTGATCCAACCATTCAAGCTCTCAGAGAAGAACATGCTCGATTTATCTTTATTGACCTATTGGCTCGACCACCCTCCATAAACCACCAAACACTTCTTGATTACCTTCGCATTTTTGAAATTGCCTGGCAAGCCACCATTAAGTCATTGACATAAAGTATTTGAGATATTGTTGAGGCTTCTCAACAAATTTTAATGTCATCAATGACACAGCTGGCCTCTTTTCATTGCATCAATCTTGTGAAAAATTCAAAGGATTTAATGAAGAAGGAATGAGAAAAAGGATCTCCTTGACTCAATCCTCTGCCTGGGCTAACAACTCTGAAATGGCTCCCATTAATTAACAATTTGAACTCCACTGAGCCAACACAATTTAAAACTAGCAAACTACACTCTCTTGAGGAACCCCACATTTTATAAAACTCTCGCAATGGACCCTAACTCCATTTGATCATAGGCCTTTCTCATATCGATTTAAAAGCAACATTAAGCCTTCTTTCCCTTTATGCATCTTGATTTTGCATCACTTCTTGAGCCACCACTGTATTTTCTGCAATCCACATACCTTCCACAAAAGCACCTTAGTTCAGGGAGATCAATGGAAAGAAATTCCTCAATCGGTTCACCCAAATCTTAGAAACCATCTTGTAAGTAATATCACAGTGGCTAATAGGCCAAAAATGGTTGAAATTAATAGCATTCGTAACTTTTGTACTACGAAAATTAAAGGTTTTGTTAATTCCTTTGGTAACATGCTTAGTACAAAATTCCTTTTGCACAAACCTTATCAATTGGGACTTCACTGTGTTCCAATAAACATTGGAAAAAGCTCATAGATAACCATCAGGATCTGATGCTTTTGGAGGGTGAATTTTCAAGACCGTTTCTTTGATTTCATCTTCCAAAGGTATACGAAGAAGATCTATGTTTTCATCATCTGAAATACAAGGTTGAATTAGCCCTTCTAGACCATAGGTGATCTCCAGATTGCTTGACTTGTAAATCTCTTGAAACTTTCTCAAGACATATTCTCCAATTTTATATTTGTCGTTTAGCCACTAGTCGCCATCCTTGATGGAATTAATTATGTTCATCTTTTTGACGCACCAAAATACTTGTATGGAAAAACTTCATATTTTTGTCTCTCTCTTTCAGCCAACCCTCCATAGCTTTCTAATTTCATATAGGCTCTTGGCTCCTCCTCTTAGTTCGAAGATCCTTCTCAATACAAGCTCTACTTTTAGGACCCTTCCCATAAGTCTGAGCTTGTTACAATTTCTCCTCAATCTCTCTAATTCTCATGTGGGCATACCCTAAAGAATTCCTATTCCAAACCTTGAGCATCTTAGCTATATTCTTTAACCTCTTCAAGATTTTTTGGACCTCCATTTTTTTTAATATTTTTCGTCCAACCATTATGAATAATCTGATGACTACTGCTTTCCATGGTCTAAGCATTCAGGAATCAAAATGATCTATTAGCCTTATCCTCATGACCACCAGTCTTGATTGGCATAGGACAATGATATGATATGTCCGTTTCTAGATGAATTACTTTAGCTTTATGGTGCCAAGAAAGCTGCTCATGGTTAGCCATAACCTATCCAGTCTCTCTCTACTGAAAGTATTACCCCGTTGTCTTTTATAATGTGAACCGATTTCCCACGAATCTCAAATCAATCGCTGACACATTATGTATAAAATCTTTTAGAAACTTTCTTACTTAGATGCTTCGCCCTCCAAGGTTTTTGATTCATGCACGGTCTTATTGAAGTCACCAACAAAAAGCTATGGCACTGATTCCATTGGAATAATGCTCTCCAATTCTAGCCTGAAAGCCCTTTTTTCCGAAGCTAAAAGGTATCGTAACAACAAAATATTCTCTAATGATTACCCAACTGAATACAAAATCCAGCCATTTTAACCACCTCAAAACTAGATAAGCCCAACTGAATACAGATTCCAACCATTTTAACCTTTTTTTCCTTGTTGTCCATTAGGAAGACACATTGAGGATTGAACCTCTGGAGCATATTACTGGAGCACAAACTATGTCATCATTACCCAGTCCCCAACAATTCCAAGAAATATTTTTCAAGGCTTAAATAGGTCCACCACCTTACATATCAAAAAATCCTAATTAAAGACTAAAATCGAGCTCTAGGTAGGCTTGACCCCACTCCAATCATCTTTCCAGGACTCCTTTATCGAGCTTGATTCTCCCAAGAGCATCTCTTCATCCTTGAACGATTCAATTTGTCCCCACGCATGCATCTAAACTAAAAGGGATATTCATACTAACTTTCCCAAAAGTAGCATTGTATTCGAGGAAGCTTCCCCCCCCGACCAATGTTACTGTCCTCAAACTGAGTCAAAACTCCACCTTCATTAAACTCCTTAATAAGCACATGAATTTTTCATGGTGGTGCTCCTAAATAAGTGGGGGAAACCCATTTACAACCAATTGAAGGCATTAAATCCCCATTTTTTCTTGAACTTGAAGGCTTGGAGCAAGTAGAGGCCCAAGCTTACTAGTCCTAAATGACCTAGGTCCACCTCTTTAAGCTTAGTTGTTTCCTTTTAAATGAACACTGTAATGTTTTTTATCATGTCTACAGCCCATTTTCCTAATACATATGGGTCAAAGTTTGAAACTCTGTCTTGGTGTAGCAGGGAGGCCTGCATCTCAAATATTTCTCCTCCATAACATTTTTCCAATGTATTATTCAGAGCGTACAGTTCTAGTCAAATTTGAATCACATTCTTTAACAACTCATTCCTATTATTTTTTGCTTATCCCCTGCCTATTTGGTTTTTCATCAATAAGGAAATTCTCGAAATGAGTTTTAAACTCCTCTAGCTTCGACTAAACTTTTTTGGTGACTTGCCTCCACTTGTGAGTTTACAAAAAGCAAATCATCATTGTGCTTCTCCCTAAGCCAAAGGCCATAAAACCTTCACCGTGTTCCCACTTGCAGTAGTTATGGTTGCTGGATTATTGAAAGTGCATCTCTCAGTTACATGGTTAAGCTGCTCGCTTTTATAACAAAAGTCTAAGAGTTTTCGAACTTGAATTGTATCCATCTTTCATCACCTTCATCCCAATCTTGCAAGAATCTTGTAGGAATTGGGTTCAGAAATGAGATTTCCATCGTTATCATAAATGCAGATAATGGTTTGTTATTTTTAAAAAGCAGTTAAATTTATTAAAACATACTAGTTTATGAATAATTAATAAATTAGCTACAATCATAAGAGATAATATTCAATAAAATAATGTGAAATCAATTAAAAATTTAATTAATGAAACACATTAATACCTTAAGGATCCAAGGTAGACTGAGCCAATTGAATTTTTTTTTTAGTACCTTCGTGGATGATCACCTGAGGGAGGCCATGGACTTGACTCGTGAATGTCATGTTAACACCTTGTTTTCTAGCTACTCCTTGAGTATAAGATGTATCCCATCTAGGAGAAAATATTCAATAAAATATTCAATAAATTTAATAATATGCAAACAATATTTTGCACATGGCAATAAATAACTCAAAGTTGTACCATAGTACCATCATATTATTTAAGATTTTCTCCCCATCCAAGGACCAAGGTCATCCTTTGTGATGCGGGCATCATAAAGCCATATTCTAGCATTGGAGCAAAAGAGGATGACATCATCTTACCTAGTAAACTAGTGATGCGTTCTCGAGCTAAGAAGATCAAAGAGGGATTACTTGGATTTGTGAAAAGAATTATGGATGAAGATCGATTCAAGTTTCCAAATGATTTGAACACTTTTCCGAGGCCTAATNTTCATTTTTATTTGTTCTATTTATTCACTCTCTTTTATAAATCTTGTTTGTTTCTTGCCAAAATCAAAATCTAGAATTTTGAGATTTTTTTATTTGAAAAAATAAAAGAGAGAGAGAGAGAGAAGAGAGACAGAGGTAGAGTATAGACAGAGAAACGTGAAGGCCGGCAATAGCAGGCATAAAAAGAGATGATGAATATTTTGAAAAGATAAAAACGATTAGGTTATGAACATGAATTATTATTTAAAAAAAAAAAAGAGCATAAATTATTAATTAAGATATCACGTGTAACCCAATTTGAATACTAGCCCAATTTAAATGTTCTTGATCTTTGCTCGGTGATAAGCTAATAGGCATAGCCTAATATTTCAGATTTGGGATTCTAGGCCCGAATTTACATCACAAAAATTGACCAATTTCTTAATTTTAAAACTCTTAGAAAAAACATTTAAAGAATATTTAAGATATAAAAAAAAATTAAATGCGTTTTAGTACTTTTTAAAATTTAATTTATTTAGATTTCTACAATTAATTTGTGCAATTATTACCTTATAATTTAGAAAAGTTGCACATTGGTCTAATTCGGTTAAACTTCACAGTTTCTGTAAAAATTAGAGAGCACGTGAGTCTAAAAATTGATATTTTTTTCCATTTTTGATGTATAGAAAATTTTAAAAAATAGGTTGAATGGACTTTAGTACCCTATAAAGTCCAATTTGTTTACACAGAAGTTTTCTACAATTAATTTGTACATAATACTTTTACATTTTAGTCCAATTAGATTAAAATCTCACATAATCCATTAAATGCTGCATTTTAGTACCTTCGTTAAAAGCTAAAATTGGATAATGTTATATTTAACCTAATTGAACTAAAGTTAATTTTTTTGCAAATCTGAAAATATGAAGTGTTCAAATTAATTATAGTGGCATCTATCTAAACAAATTGGATTTTAGTGGTACTAAAGTGCATTTGACCATTTTTTTAATATTCAGTACATCAAAAATTGAAAAAATCAATTTTGAAAGTCGCATATAATTTGATGGAAACAGTTAAGTTTAATCGAATTAGACCAATGTGCAATTTTTTTTTTNAAAAAAAAAAAAAAAAAAAAAAAAAAAAAAAAAAAAAAAAAAAAAAAAAAAAAAAAAAAAAAGAAACCCTAATCGCAGTACCAGGCGCCTGGGGTTGCACTTGGGGTCACACCTGGGCGGGTCTGTCCACTAGCCATCGAAAAAAATAAAAAAAATAAAAAATCCGAATTTTTTTTCTTTCTTTTATTTTTTTCTTTTTGCTTAGGGTAATATTTGTTTTTCATTACTCTAGTTATTATTCTTGCTTTTCTTTTGGTATCTTTTCTTTCTTTGGTTAGGTTTTGAGATTGTGATAATTGCTTTTTGTTTTTCTTGCTTTGATTTGTTGTGTTTAACTCTAAAGTGCAACTTGATTAAAGAGATTGTGAGTGGTAAAAGGCTTGAGTGGTGAGCACATTGAGGGTAAAAAGCCAAAATTGTGTGAAACACGAGCGTAGTTACCATTAAAAAGAGTGGAACACGTGAAGGAGAGAAGTAAGGATTTTCTTTTTACTAATCTTGTCTTGTAGAAACTAAGATGTCAAAAAGAGAAGGAAAAGAAGCCGCTCATTCCGAGGAAGAGCACGAAAAGGAGATGACACCGGACATGATGTTTTTTTACAAAGCCTTCAAAAGAGAATTTCGGAGGTTGAACAAGAAGATGGATAAGCTAAATGATAAAGTAAGTGAAGTCTTTTTGACCGCCACAAATAACCCAAAGAAAGATGGGTCGCGAACTAGATATATACAGCCATCGGGTTCCGAGGATGATGAAGTCTTAAATCATTTCATGAGGAGACGTCCAAGGAGGGAGGAACCAAGAGCTAGGAGACATGAGCATAATGAAAAGAAAGTCACACTTGCACCTTTATCTCCAATGGAGGAGTATCTTGAACAATTGACACTATCCAAAGGTTCACATGGGGATTTGGGAAGTGAGGCAAATAAAAAAATTGAGTGTAAAGAGGCCAAGAGTGAAACTGATATAAATAAAGGTCCAATGGTGAGTGATTGCACTAGTAAGAAAAATAAGGAGGAAAGTGCAATAGAGAAAAGTGAAAAAAGTGAAAAGAAAAAGAGTTTTAATGCAAAAGAAAGAGAAGTCAAGAGTGCATTGTTAGGCAAGAAAGAAATATTATTAGTGAGGTTTCGAGAGGTTTTGCTTTGTGAAACTAACCTTAACCCCAATTTGCCTAGTGTTTTTGTCTCTTTATTGCAGGACTTTGATGTGAAATCAAAATTGCATGGCGTGTCTAGAATTATTAAATATGATAGGGATGTGGAATTTTTGAGTCCCTTTGGAAAACTTTTATGTGATGACACGTGGAGGATATTCAAACCAGGAGATTGGGATTGGGTATATTTAAGGAAGAAAAGGTTTCCTAGAAGAGATAAACCGTATCAAGTGTTTGAGAGAGTCAATGACAACGCATACAAAATTGCCCTTCAGGGGGAGTACAATGAGTCTGCTATTTTCAATGTTTATGATATTTTTGCTTTCGATAAGGATTCAGATTCGAGGACGAATCTTTTTGAAGAGGAAGGGAATGATGCGGGCATCATAAAGCCATATTCTAGCATTTGAGCAAAAGAGGATGACATCATCTTACCTAGTAAACTAGTGATGTGTTCTCGACTTAAGAAGATCAAAGAGGGAATGCTTGGACTTGTGAAAAGAATTATGGATGAAGATCGATTCAAGTTTCCAAATGATTTGAACACTTTTCCGAGGCCTAATGATGATTTAAGCATGTTGTCCAANATTAACACAAATAAGAATAATTTATTTTTTAGATTAACAATGTTTAGAAGTCGTCACTACCAAAGAATGCCCAATATTTCCCCTCGATTCCTGTATTGAATCACATTTGATCCAGATTTGCTTAAAACACCTTCAGAGTTCAACTCCGAATGATGCGCAAACGGAACCCCTATTAATTTAGTGGCTTTGCCTATGTCTGGGAAAGATGTGGGAGGATTTTCCGGAGGCACAAATGATTGGTTTGCAGGAAGATGCTCCTGCTATATATGCTCATCTGCTGTATGGGCCCCAACCAGAGGTTTATCTTCTTACTCTGCATACTTATTATCATTATTGTTATTCTACCTCTTTTTAATTTTAGTTATTTATGTAATTTTATTCAGGTTAGGGCTTCTGCTGCTTTTGCACTGGGCACCCTGCTGCAATTGCATTTTTGGGGATTTATGTGTTTTGTGTTGTTTGTTTGGTGAGAAAAAGCGAGGGATTGAAGTAAAATGTAGGGGGAGCAGAGGAACGTTTTCGGTATCTAGGATGTTCGATTTGAATATAATAAAGCAGATAATAACGATCATTTTTTAAAATTTTGGAATTTTTTTTTCTCTGCAATAAAACAGAATCTTTGGGTGTTTAATTTATTAAATATATAATTTTCTTTTAGTACATTGTACTGACGATCAGGAAGCTTTAAAGAAATTGGTGGGGGCTAGTGATAAAACTCAAGAGGTATAAATGGATCTTCTGCATATCTTGCTTTAGTTTGTGACTAGCAATAATGGCAAAACATTGAATTAGATGAAATTATATATTACTGAAGTTGTTTTGATGGTATAATTCTTCATTAAATTTTTTCTTTTGTGAATTATGTGCTCATGTTGTCCACTAGCTGGACATGGTGCATAACAAACTAAGTTTCTACTAATTTTATCTTAGTTCCCTGCTATCAAATAAAAAGAAGGTTCTGATTGTTAGATTATGGTAATTGTTTTATTGTTTTTCTTATACTTGGTAAATTGCTTTTTTTTTTCCCCTTGTTTTGTTATAATCCCCAGGCATCTAGGGTTATTCCTATTGTGGAGTAACTGCTAACAAAGACTGTGAGTTTCTTTTTTCTAGTTTTATCTATCTTTTACAAGTTGCTTAATTGCTGCTGAACTTGACTGATTATTCCCCTATTACTATAATGATGATATTAGTGATGATATCCTTGGTGCAAAACTTCACTTAGTCGACTTAGCAGGTTCAGAGCGAGCAAAATAAACAGGAACTGATGGGATGAGTTTTAAAGAAGGTAGTTTAGTTTATGATGCAGTCTTGATTTGGCTATTTACTGTTTTTATTTATTTATTTTATTTGTATATTAATTCATGGTTCATGTGACTTAGGCATTCATATCAATAAAAGTTTACTGGCTCTTGGCAATATAATAAGTGCTTTGGGAGATGAGAAAAAGCGGAGAGAAGGTGGTCATGTTCCTTATCATGATAGCAAGTTAACACGCTTGTTACAAGTGTGGCATTAATATTTTGTTATATATTCTACTTGTTAGGCCAGTTGAGTTAGCTTATTGACATGTGGACACAACTGCTTTTAACATATTTAGTTTGGATTACTTTTAAGAAGGAAACAAATAAATAATATAATGAATTTTAACCTCTTTGTGATGATTAGCAAATGATGCTCTTTAGTATTCATTTTTCAATCAGATTCAGGAAACCAATGAGGCAAGAAAGAAGTTCTCAAATGCAAAATCGATTTCATCTGCCCAATATTTTGGGGACCAGAGCAAAGCTATTGATGTTTAGGCCCAAGCATCTTTGTAAAAGTTTTATGTATGTATCCTAATTAACACTTTAATTGGGCATAGAAGTTGTGATGGTGATGGTGAGTTTTGACTTCTAATTTGTGTAACTGATAGCTTGTGTAGGGAAAGAGTTTAGAAGTTTGGATGATTCTTTTTTAGAATTGTGACGATATATAGATAGTCACAATATATTTAATGTGACGGCCTGCAATTACAAGACCATCACAGATGTTATATAGTGACGGCTCGTACTGGACATGAAATAAATGCATTATATCATTGTTTTCACAAGTGACGATATATAAATCATCACAATATGTTTAATGTGACGGTCTAGCGTCACATGATCGTCACAGATGTTATATTATGACTGCGAATGTTTTATTAAAGTTTATTTTGGGATGAATTAATTTCGGTCACACTTAACTTACCGTAACAACATGTTGCCACAAAACCATTACCGATGGTTTATCTGTGACAGACCAAATTTAGTTTCTGAAGCATTTTCAGCAGTGACTTGCCGGTATGTCAGAACTTGCATTAATAATTGTGACCAAGTGATACTGTCACATAATATCAGTTTTCTATTAGGGGGAACAGTAAATGGTCACGGAAACCCTTTTGTGTTGGGTCTATTGCGACAAGCTTGTGACGAGTTAGTATCCATCATATAAAGTGGTTTTAGCGACGATTTCGTCACATATACTACGCTTTGTGATAAATTTGCTTCCGTCACATAAAGCCTTTTATTTTGTAGTCCACAAAACTGTTCAAACTTATTTTGATTGCTTATATTATTACTTATTGATTTTTCATATGCTATATTTTTCTAGTACTTTACACTATTAAGTTCCAGACAAAAAATATACAATGTTGTATGACATTGTTCAAATCATATGATAAATGACCTTTTAGGAGCTCAAAATAAGAATTCTCCTTGCATGGTTGATGGGAAATGATGAAGGCTTTATCCAAAGAAGTTTGTTAATATCACTATTATTGACAATTATGGCTATCCAGTATATAAAAGGAGAGATGTTGGAAAGCTTGTTGAGAATAATGACATCAAATTGGATAACATATTTGTAGTCCCGTACAATTCAACTCTTTTGTTGAAGTATAATTCACTCATCTATATGAAATAATGTAACCAAACACGGTCTATCAAGTATTTGTTCAAATACATTAATAAAAGACATAACAGGGTCATTGCCACATTTTATAACCCAAATAACGATGAAGTTTATGATGAGATCTTTATGTGCTACAACTATTGGTATATATAAGCTTGTGAAGATTTTCTAGCTCCATTTTTTGTCCCTCCCCTACCCATTTCAAAACTAAAAAACAAATCAAAAACAAAAAATTTCTACTAATTCTCATTTATTAATTATTTATGTTATTTCGTTTTAAGTTATATTTATAAAAAATGAAAGGAAAAAAAATAAAGAAGAACAAAAAGCTACAAATCTAAAGTGAATTTTCATTTTAATTGAAAAAATAAATAGCTTATGCACATAAGTTAAGCTAGAACATGAGGTTTTCTGAGTGCATGTAATTTATTTTTTTTGTGAATATGAGTGCATGTATATTCTTATTTATAGCTTAGAGCTAGTTACTCAAAAAAAAAGCATTGCAATATTTTTTTAGTTCCTATATTGAATTGTTAAAAGATAATTAAATATAGTAGTTTTTTTGGTGAATAAAATCAAATAGAATGGTTGATTGTTTTTTGGTAAATAAAATGGTTTTTTTTTTAGTAAATAAAATCAAATAGAATAGTTGTATTATTCAAGTATGAACATAATATTGTGATACTTCTTAATTTTATAACCTAGATAATGAATAGATTTTTGGGGAGATTTGAATATATTTTGACTGAAAGTATGTATCAGTTTGTGAGGGTGTTTAGAGAATTTTTAGTATTGATATAAATCACATAGAGTCATCTCTAGAAAAATTATCATTTTACCTCTCCGATATGCAATTACTACTCTTCGATGATGATGACTCATTAGATTTTGAAACATAAGTTTTTTTCCTTAATGGTTGTTGTTTTCTATTTCTATTGTTGCTTCTGTTGTTTGGTATAATATCCAAAGTCATTATTCTATTTTTCTTCAAATAGAATGGTATACAGAAAATGTCTCTCACGAAATGAATTAATAAATTTTAAGAGAATTATATTACTGTTTTATTTATTTTCCATTTTATTAGTCTATTTTATAATATTTTTTATACTGTCGAAATATAATGAAAAATTCAACTTAACAATGTTATTGGTGTAAATTNTATCTGTTTTTCATTTTATCAGTCTATCTTATAATATGTTTTTATGCTGTGGAAACATAATGAAAAATTCAATTTAACAATATTACTGGTGCAAGTTCAATTTTGAAAATAAATATATTTTTGAACAGTTTTTAAAAAAATTTCACATCTTACATTTTTTTTAAATTAATTAAAAGGAATGACTNTTATGTACATGGCATAAATACGATCTAATAATCTATTAAAAAGCATACCGCTTATCCAATCTCATTTGTCATACCACATTTACTTGCGTATTATAAAGTAATTAAGAAATTTATCAAATATATATATGTATGCTTTCCACGTTTAACCCCTCGTGTTAATTCTAACATTCAACCTTCAATTCTTATTCCACCGTCAAATCCATTTCACTTCGTTATTCTATTCCATTCTCTCTTCTTTTCTACCAACCAAACGTAAGCAACGACTCTAGACATTATTACTTTTATAATAACTAGGTAGATGCATATGGCATCACAAATGAAGTTGGACATGAAGAATACTTAAGTGCAACTGGCATATATAAAAATAGATATATATATATATATATATATATATATTCCTGCTTATTTATAAACTTTTCTTCGATGATAATGACTTATTAGATTTTAAAACATAATTTTTTTCTTTAATAATTGTTGTTTTTTATTTCTATTGTTGCGTCTATAGTTTTGTATAATATCCAAAGGCATTATTTTATTTTTCTTTAAATCGAATGATATATAAAAAGTGTCTCACACGAAATGAATGAATAAGTTTTAAGATAATTATATTACTGTTTTATCTGTTTTTCATTTTATCAGTCTATCTTATAATATGTTTTTATGCTGTGGAAACATAATGAAAAATTCAATTTAACAATATTACTGGTGCAAGTTCAATTTTGAAAATAAATATATTTTTGAACAGTTTTTAAAAAAATTTCACATCTTACATTTTTTTTTAAATTAATTAAAAGGAATGACTTTTTCAATTTTTTTTAAATTTTATATTAATTATTACACTTTTAATAATTTAAAAATATTTTTAATAATAAAGTTTTATGTAATTAAGAAATTTATCAAATATATATATGTATGCTTTTCACGTTTAACCCCTCGTGTTAATTCTAACGTTCAACTTTCAATTCTTATGCCACCGTCAAATCCATTTCACTTCGTTATTCTATTCCATTCTCTCTTCTTTTCTACCAACCAAACGTAAGCAACGACTCTAGACATTATTACTTTTATAATAACTAGGTAGATGCATATGGCATCACAAATGAAGTTGGACATGAAGAATACTTAAGTGGAACTGGCATATATAAAAATAGATATATATATATATATATATATATATNTATTAATTTATTATATATTTCATTAAATATTTTTAATTTTTGAAGAAATTAGATTTTTAAGATAAGTTTAACTTTTTAGGAAACTTGATAATATTTGACAGAGTCTGCAGAAGTAGACATTCACTTTGACAGTGTCTAAGACATATCAGCTCGGCATTCATTTTAGACATTACCATTGGAATATATTTTTTAAAAATAATGTATATATTTATTTATGTAGCATATTAATTTTAGTAATCTACATTCCATTAAAGATGCTTTTATCCAATCTCATTTGTCATGCCACATTTACTTGCCTATTATAAAGTAATTAAGAAATTTACCAAATATATATATATATATATATATGGATGCTTTTCGCGTTTAACCCCTAGTGTTAATTCTAACGTTCAACGTTCAATTCTCAATCCACCGTCAAATGCATTTCACTTCCTTATTCTATGCCATTATTACTTCTTTTCTACCAACCAAACGTAAGCAACGACTCTAGACATTTTTTCTTTTATAATAACTAGGTACGTAGATGGCATCACAAATGAGGTTGGACAAGGACAGCTTGGAATACTCAAATATCCAGCGTACGACCGTTGTTAATTCCCCACGCAAGCTCAGAAGACTGCATGGACAAATGATGCATGCATGTCATCGTGAAGGCGTTGGCGATTGGAAGAGACCCACAAAGACAAATTAAACGAGTATATATTATACCATTGAATGAGAACAGAATCTCTCAATTTCTCTTTAAGCTTTTATAATTGAAAATCAATATCCCACATGGCTTGGATTTGGGTCACTCTTTCACTGCTCCTCCTTGTTTATCTCTTCCAATCCCAACCATGGAAAAGAACCAGCAGCAAGAAGAGACTACCTCCTGGTCCAAGAGGGTTTCCCATTTTCGGAAGCCTCCATTTGTTAGGAGAGTTTCCTCACAGAGATCTTCACCGACTCTCTCAGCAGCACGGTCCTATCATGCACATCCGCTTAGGCCTCGTGCCCACCATCGTCGTCTCCTCACCCAAAGCTGCCGAGCTCTTCCTCAAAACCCACGACCTCATTTTCGCCTCCAGACCTCCCCGCCAAGCAGCCAAGCATATCGCTTACAACCAGACCAACCCTGCCTTCGTCGAGTACGGCTCGTACTGGCGAGACGTACGAAAGATGTGCACTCTTGAGCTGCTCAGCAACGTGAAGATCAACTCCTTCCGAGCCATGAGGAAGGAAGAGATCGGCCTCTTCGTCGAGTCCCTCCGAGACTCGGTTCGCAGAAGACTCGCCGTCGATCTGAGCGCCAAGGTGTCGTCCCTGATTGCCGATATGAGCTGCCGGATGGTTTTCGGGAAGAAGTTCGCCGACCGAGAGTTCGACGAGAGGGGGTTCCAGGCTGTCATCCAAGAGGGTATGCAGTTGCAGGCGGCTTCCAACTTGGGAGACTATATTCCTCAGATTGCTGCGTTTGATCTTCAGGGGTTGACCAAGAAGATGAAGAAGGTGGCCAAAGTGTTTGATGCTTTCTTCGAGAAGATCATCGATGAGCATCTTCGGTGTAGAGATGAAGATAAGAACAACGATTTTGTGGATGTCATGTTAGGTTTTTTGGGATCCGAAGAATCTGAATATCGTATTGAAAGGTCCAACATCAAAGCAATCATGTTGGTACGTTTTCTATTTTTCATTGTCAAATTTTTGTGGGACTTGATAGATTATAAAAGTACGTAACTCTTACTTCGATTTATACGTGTTTTACTATATTTATTTCGGCGTTCGAATTCATATAATTAATATTAAAAACCAAAATTTATGAAAAAAATATGAAAATCATATAGGAAAAAGAATGTATAGTAAAGTGGATTGACATTTTAGCGGAAAGATTAAAAGTGTCTTCATTTTATTATATAATTTGAGTTATTATGTATACTGATGAAGCAATTAATTTTGGACCAAACTGTAATATTTTCATATAAAATATAGTTATTCTTATCCTTCTGTCTTATGAATTTCAAGTGGATCTGCTCCATTTATCATTGATTGCGTTTGTTATTTTATCCTTTAAATTAGGATTTTTTATTTTCCATTTTTAAAAAAATAAAAAATAAAAATCTTTGTTTATTCTTTGTATTCGTAGCTTTAAAACATTTTAAAAGAATGAACAATAAATCAGTGGGATTGACGTTTTAGCGGAAATATTGAAAATATCTTCTTTGATCTATTATTTAAAAAATTTGGACCATTTTTTTATTTTCATATAATATAAAGTTATGCCATATGAATTTCAAGTGGGTACGAAAGCTTTCTGTCATGTTAATTTGTCACTTTGTCCTTCAAACTAGGATTCTTTGTTATCTTTTAAAATGGTTGTTTATTCTGTGTATTTGTAGCTTTCAGACAGTGAATTTTTTTATTATAAAATTTTAAAATCGAGAAGGAGGACATCACCAAATTTAAAATCTAGGCTCTAAAAATTTACATCAAATAAGCAAACTAAGTTGTCACAGTGAAACTTCATACTGTAATTTTGCCGGGTCAAAGAAAAAAAAATTCTCAATTCAACGATAGATATAATATCAATCCACTTTATGAATAAAATATTTAAAAAAATGTTGATTTATTAATTAATATGCATGACAAGAATCGTATGTCCTCTTTTTCTTTCTTTTGTTTTTTCCTTGAACATTTCATGTCCATGTTTTTTCCAACACATAACATTTTTCTTTTAACAGGACATGTTATTAGCTTCCATTGACACATCATCAACAACAATAGATTGGGCAATGTCCGAACTCATGAAGAACCCTAGCATAATGAAAAATGTCCAAAAAGAGTTAGAAAACAAAGTGGGCATGGATAGGATAGTAGAAGAAACTGACCTAGAAAGCTTGGAATACTTGAACATGGTGGTCAAAGAAACCCTAAGGCTACACCCGCCTGCACCACTGTTAATCCCACATGCAGCCATGGAAGATTGCACCATCAATGGCTTCCACATACCCAAGAAGGCCCACGTCATCT
Organism: Ochetophila trinervis; assembly: GCA_003254975.1. Taxonomy (NCBI): domain Eukaryota; kingdom Viridiplantae; phylum Streptophyta; class Magnoliopsida; order Rosales; family Rhamnaceae; genus Ochetophila; species Ochetophila trinervis. The sequence continues at coordinate 34,008 of QANX01007793.1, forward strand.
TGAACGTGTGGGCGATTGGAAGAGACCCTGATGCGTGGACGGACGCAGAGAATTTCTTTCCCGAAAGATTTGTCGAGAGCAATGTTGATGTCCGAGGACATGACTTTCAGCTCATTCCGTTCGGGTCTGGTCGGAGGGGTTGCGCCGGAATACAGTTAGCTTTGACGGTGGTTCGGTTGGTTTTGGCCCAGCTTCTGCACTGTTTCGATTGGGAACTTCCAAATGGGATGTCGTCGGCTGAGTTGGACATGACTGAGGAGTTTGGTTTGACGGTCCCGAGGGCTAAGCATTTACTGGCTATTCCGACCTATCGTCTTCATAAATGAAAATTCATAAGAAATTTTCATACAATGTGTTTATTTTAAAAAATAAACAATTTTGTCTGAATCAGACAAGATTGAATTCCTACCTATCGTCTTCATAAATGATAAAATAAATTTACATTCATGGAATGTATCTCTTTACATGGTATAGGCTAAACATTTACTCATCCCCTATTGAGTCTTAACTTGTTTGGCTTACATGTTTGTTACTGTTAATTAACTAAGTAGTTTGAATTTGTATGGTATATGAATTGGACCAGGTCTTTCGACCTAATAACTTTTCGTATTGAATCATATTTTTAGCTAGCGTACTGTATTGTATCAGTGTAAAAATTAAATTTAAAAAGTTGTATTTAATTTAAAATTTAATGGATTTAAATAAAGTTATAAATTTAAAAAAAATTCATAAATTGTTATGAAACTTAATGAATTATGTATATGAATTCATAAAAACTAATGAAATCCATACAAAATAAGTGAGATTTTATTTAGACTTTTTCATTTACAAATTTTTATGAAATCCATTAAAATCTATCAGTTTTTAAAATCTTTTAAAGTTTATGACTTTTTGAATACTTTTATATTTTAAAAGAGTTATACAAAGTCTTAATTGAATACATTTAGATTTTAAGAGATTTTTATAAAATTTATTAAAATTTGAGTTGAATACCCCTTGATTTGTATAGACTTATATGAACTCTGAATTGAATATTTCTAAACTTTTAAACCCTTTTAAAACACAACAAATTCTAAATTGAATACACCCTTAGTCTAAACGAACACAATCCATTAAGTTTTTTTGTGAAAATAAATACATTTGAATTCATTCATTAAATTGTTGTGTAACTCGTCACCAATCTATATAAATTTGAACGTCCAAATTTATTAAGATTCCAAATTGTAAAATGTTTTTCTTTTAAAAAATTGTAACTAGACTTATTTATTTTATATTTTTTTTAAATTAAATAAAAGATAAATCAATGTTTATATAATATAAATATTTTTAAAATTATAACTATAAAAAAACTTTTTTTATTAGGTCTAATAAATTTATCATGTGTTATTATATTTTACCATTAACATTTATTATGTCTTATTCAGTTTAATTAATTTGAATCTATACGATTGATATCCTCAATCTAAATCTGTAAATTGTCGCGTAGGTTACTGTCGTCACTATAAGAAAAATGGCTTTTTTGTGACGGATTTCTTTGTGACATTAACTTACCCTTCATAAAAATAAGGCCTAAAGTGACAAAAACGGCTTAACCGTCACATATTATACATTAATTGTGACGAATTTTACATCGTCACTAGGCGCTGTCACTAATAGCTTTAAATTTTTTCGAGCAAAAAAATTTGAATTTTTTGACTGTATCTATGATAGAAATAGATGGATATTGTCATAGATTCATGAAAAAAAAATAATATAAAAAATTTGCTTCTGTGACAATTTGTTTATGTCACATTTGTATAAATAGTTAGTTGTGACAGTAATCCTGTCACAATTAGCCCTAAAATTTGGATACGGCTTAAAATATTTGCTGGAAAATTTTAAAAGATTTTTTCCCACCCATATTTTTGCCTGTACTGTGATGGGCTGAAATAATCCGTCACAATTGCCATGCCTATTTAGCATAACAAAATTCCCAATTGAGGGACAATTGCCGTGTATCAAACTGAATGGCAGTTTTGTAATTTATTCTAGTGCAAAACGACATCGTTTCTTATTACTAAATTAGGCGTCTTCATTCATTAATGCCAAACGGTGCTTTTTGAATGAACAGTTCTCTTCGCCAAGTTTCTTCCTAAAGTCTACCAGTTCGAGCACTTTGAACAATTTTTTATTTTTGGGGTTACCCAAGGCGGCTACACAGCTCCATCGTGAAATCGGCTTCAACCACGGCGGTTTCTGTGTTTACTGCAAGTATCCACGGTGTCCGATCGTAGCGAAACTCCCCTTTCAACAGTCACTCCAAACAATCGCAGGCATTGTACACTTCCTAAAGCTTTGTTATGTTTTTTAGATTTTAGGGATAATGGAATCCCTTTCTGTTGCACTTGTTATGGATTTGGATATGTGGTGTTCCCGCTGCATTGTGTCAAGTAGGACTTGGTAATTTTTGAGTATAGGTTTACCCTTTTGCATCAAGAAAATATAGAGTTTCAGAGTTTTGGTCTGCATAACAATTTTGCTCAACTTTGTGTTTTGAAGATATTCAGAAATATTGTTTGCAATTCCCTTTCATTTTGAAGGTTTTAATGAACATTGTTTAAATGCACATGGATTAAGCAAGTGGCTTAATGCGCCTGCCTTTACTGGATCCTTTTCAAGTAGCGTAGGCTGTTAAAGCATGCATTTTTATTTTTATTTTTGTTATTTATTTAGTTATTTATTTTTAATTATTTTTTTTGAGGTTGTAAAAGCATGTATCATATTTGTATTTGTGTTAGTTATTAGATTTTATTGTAAAACCATTTAATCTGGAATTTCTCTGATCATTCAATCCCTAAATTTTTATTTTAGTGATTACTATAATCTCCTGTAATTTGTAACTTGTAGTACTTATTTGTCAAGAAAGTTTAATAGATTTGTATTATGGCTGGCTGGGATTCTTAGTTAAGATATTGGGTGTTGGTGTTTATGATCCCTTTAGTCTATGTCTTCTTCTTGTGGAAACCCTTTTGTGCTTCATGTTGATAGTTCTTTTCTTAATTTGGGGTTGCTTTTTTGTCCTTTGTAATCTTTGCATACCCTTTTTTTTAATTGTCTATACCTTAGTGTTTTTCATTTGTTTGAAATACAGATGAACCAAGATCTGTCAGAGTGGGATGTAGAAAGCCAAACATCATTGTAAGTATAATTTTGTTGTGTTTTAAATATCATTTAGTTTAGATATGGTTTTAAAGTTCCAATATGCTGATATGAAATAAACTTAAAATATTAGCTTAATGATATTTATTAAATTGTCATGCCATATATACATTTGTCTTTCTAAAATTCACACAATATATACAAGTCCCAAGCTTTTATACATCATTGTAACTTTTTTTGACTCCCCTTATTTGAAACTTGAACCTGATGATATTTTATGTACATGCTTATACAAATATAATTTCTTCATATACATGTTATAGTATTGAGACTTTGGCTAGGATATGATGTAGAATGTCAAATAAGCCCATCTTATACAAAAGCACGTCAGTATAATTAATGTTATATATATATATATATATATATATATATATAATGGATGTGGATTTGTTTTCTTCAGGCGGTAATTATGCCTTGTGAGTGTCCAAAAAGATAGTTTGGCTCGATTATCAGGTTTTGTGTTTATTGGCTTGTTTTGATAGGAAGGTGTAGAGGGTTTTGCTAGATGAAACTGTTTTTTTTTATTTGTTGTGCTTTGATTGGGTAGGTGTAATTCTTATACATATATGTAAAAGTGAGAGAGGCTTAATTTCTCTGTGATATTTGCTGCACGTATGAAAGGTTGAATATATGGAATTAATGCCCAGACTTATAGAATATCTAAATGAAGATGAAGATGATAATGAGTAATATAATGTTGGTTTTTGATTTATGTATATTATATGAATTGGGAATTTTTGAATCAATAATATATTTATGATGCATACACAATTGGGAATATCATGGTTCTCATGTGAGGATGTTGGAGAGCCATATGGTGCTAGTTTAAGGAAGCAGATTAAGAAGATGGAAGTGAGTCAGCACAGCAAGTAATTCTCTGCAACTTTCATGGTTATTTATTTTTGTTGTTAGTTTATTCATATTTCCTCTTTGTTTCTTGTGTATAGAAAAGCATTAGCCAATGCATTGGCTGCTGCATTTTGAAAGAATGAAATGATTGATGCTTTTGAAAATGACTTGCTACAATGATTGTCTATCTTTAAAACATGCAGGGCTATTTATGATTATGAAAAGAAATTATAAAATGACCACCTTGAGTCACTTCAGCAGATAGAGAAGAATTATAGGACAAAATGCTTATGAAGATGGCTAACACGGTGAGACTGAATTTGAAGTTAAAAGTAACTCAAACAGGTCAGAGGGGGTTTCAATGAACAATTGAAGTTAATGGAACAAATTGGAATTGCTTGCTTTTATAGGCTTTTTTATTTATTTTTTCCTCTGGTTTGTCCTCTGTTTCGATCAGCAGTGAATTTTGATGTGGTTTGGAGAAAGTTTCTTCTCATTGACTATCATCAAATCCTCTCAAAATTAGCTTAAGCATCATCAACCATGGATTCCCTTTCCAAGAAGCAACTTTTTTTCCATCTCTGTGACAACCCCATCATCAATGACAGTGATAAAAACATGGAAAGCAAAATCTTCAAATTCCTATTGTATTTCACTTTTTAATCGTGATTTTTTTTTTTGTTATATAGAATTTATCAGTTTCTAATCAATTTTCTATTCCAATATATGTAAATCAAGTAGGACTTGGTAATTTTTTTATTTTTTTATATGATAATCCTAATTTCATTTATTTATTTATTTATTTTGTATAGTATATGATACATCTTTTGATATCTATAATTCATATTCATTGAAATATTCACAGAGCTTTAAAATAGACAGAGTGGAAAAAATGTTATATGTTAGGTGCAAGAAGGCTTTCATTTATTTGGGGAGATACACCAATTTATTGAGAGTGGACTTCTTTACCTGAAGTGTCTAGGTATGTTCTCTCATCCACACTGGTATTTAAAGGTCAACTGATGGATTTGAAATAGATTATATTTGTGGTAGTGTTAGATGGGTTATGCTTTTAGCATTTTGGTTTCTAGATTCATACTTGGCGAGTCCTTCACTATGCCAGTCTACCTGTCTCTCATTCCGATCATCAGTGGAAAGTGGAACATTGCATCTTGTCTAGGCTCAATCTAAGCATTGCCCTTGATGTCATACTCACAGGTGGAAAGAAGTACCAGATCAAGGGTTGTGCAGGTCAAGGTGGATTTGCTCAAGTATTTAAAGCATGGTGATTGGAAAGACACATTGAGTCCTTAATACCGGGATGGGATGGAAGCAAAATTCAGCAAATTGCAATGACGCATTGAGTCCTTAACACCGGGATGGGAGAGTCAGTCTCAACCCACCAGTTGAGGACAATTAAAGTACATGACAACAAGTTAAAGTACGAAAGCTGTCGTAGTTTTAAACAAAGTTGCCATTTGTTTTTTGTGTTTTGCATGCATGTTAATATTTCAGTGTGAAGCATGCTTAGGACATATATTGGTGCAGGTAAATGAAGGAGTTTGTGGGACTTGTGATCCATTCTCAAGCGGCCATATAGGTAGAGTTCTATCGTATACATTTTGTAGCTGATACCTTGTGAAATAGGGAATAGAAGTCAAAGTCTGGATCGCTTTTTGCTGTGTATATGTTTGGTTTTGAGCATGTTGTGTATGGTGCAACTGTCAACATGCGCTCTGATTTGGTATTGTATATGGAATATGTTTGATGAATTATATAGACTTGTAGTGGAAAATTTTTCATTGAAGCATGAAAAATTTTAAATGCTTCAATGAAATTTTTTTTACTCCCTTATATAAAATGCGGTATTGATAAAACCACTTTATAAAAGCTGCTTGTTTGACTACTCTTTATATATCAATTGGACATCCCCTAAACTCTAAACATAAAAGAATATATATAAAAAATTGGACAGTAACTATAACAAATGCTATATTATGACGGTGTACCATCACAAATGTTATATTGTGACGACTTATATCAGACACGAATCGATTGCAATATTTAAATGTCTCTTATAAGTGACGGTTAACCATCACAAGGTCATCACAGATGTTGCATCGTGATGGATAAAATCATACACAACAATGCCAAATTTTAAGGTAGTCGCTGTATATGCCATCCTATATGTGACGGTAAACCGTCACAAGGCCGTCACAGATGGTATACTGTGACGGTTGTTTTGGCCAGAAAAATAATGCATTGCAACAATAATGATCATAAGTGACAGGATATAAGGCATCACAAAAATGTTCAGTGACCGCTGACCGTCACTAGAGCGTCACTGATGGTTCATCTGTGACGGAACACATTTAGTCGCAGATTCCTCACCGGCGGTGATTTTCCAGTGGTCGTCAATATTTGTGACCAAAATAATCCGTCGCAAAATGTCAATTTTCTATCACGGGGTGAACAGTAAGTCGCCACAAAAATTTTTGTGACGGATCTATTACGGCGGACGTGTGACGGATTTTTTTCCGTCACAGAAAATAATTTTAGCAACGATTCCATCACATATATTATGTCTTGTGACTAATTTGCTGCCGTCATAAAACTTCCATTTTTTTTTATAGTGCGTGTGAGATTTTATCAAGCCTATTTCTATCATCTCCTCCTTATCTAGATCTCCATTCCTTAATCCACCGATTACAAATGGACATGTCATTTAAAATTCCAACTTTTCTATTCATTTCCTCTTTCTTTTACCTCCATTACTCTCCCTTGTCTTTTCTAACAGAGCCAACACTTGACCACGTCGTATACAATCAAATAACTTTTCCTTTTTAATTTTTTATGGGCCCCACAGAATGAAAATGTTAAAAGATATTTTGATATTGTTTTGTTTTGTTTTTCATTCTCGGGGTTATATGTGTTTGCATCTTGATTCTTTATAGGAGTGTGCAAAAAGATCGACTAACTGATGAAATTGACTAATTTAATCTAATTTAATTTGTTTAGATCGATTATTTTAGTATAATTGAATTAAATCGGTTTTGAAAATTCAAAATTTATAGTTGGTTCGATTTGATCTTTGACGTTAAAAATTGATAAAATTGGTCCAAGCTGAACTGATTATCTTATATATATATATTTTGTAATAAACTAATGGATTATTGGATTATGGTCCTGCAATTATTTTACAAAAAATATGACAATTAGTTTAATATTACTGTTTTGTTTTAGTTTAATATATTTATTTGTCCTGTTATTTTTTTAATCATTTATGTGTTAGGTTTTGAAAAAACATAATGTTTTAAAAAAAGTTCAAGCCCAACAAATTTTTTGCATAAAAAAAAAACTCAAATGTCAAATATTCAAAATAAAAAAACTCAAAAATTAAATTTTAAAAAGTTTACAAAAATTAAATAAAAGTTAAAGCAAAACCGATTAACCAAACCGATCTAATCAAATTAATAATTGGATTGAATTTTATGTATAGATCAGATTTGTTATTTTTAAAATAGACCAATTTCAAACCAATATACACTCCTAATTCTTTATGTGGGGTTTTGATTTACAAACATTGGGAGGCTTTGTTTGGGATGATCTTATGCAGTGATTCTGTGTGGTACGAAATTTATACTCTCATGGATATAATACTACCTGCATATTTTTTTTATTCATAAAAAAGTGGGAGGATTTGGAAAAAATAAAATAAAAATCTCTAACATTTAATCAGGTGGGGGCCAACAAAAATTGAGAAGAAAAATTAAGCTCTTTCAATGTTTTTGATGTGGACAAATGTGGGCTTTGTAAGGAAAAAGAGGAACGGTGATAAAAGAGAGAAATTAAGGGATTGAGAAACTATAACTTAAAATGAGGTTACCATTTGTAATTGGTAAGACAGAAATATGGTATAAGGGAGAAAAATAAATAAATAAAATGTAAAATAAATAATTAAAAATTAAAAATTAATAGCCAAATTGCCAAATGACACATTTTTTTATATAAATTTAAAAAAAAAGTATTTTGTGGCTAAAAAAATTTAAATTTTTTATCTAAAAATATATTTCCAGTAGTTTTACTACCAAATATAAATAATTGTCTTGTACTATATCTCATGGTTTTGGGCCGGCAAATTAAATGTATCGATGTTTTCGTTACTTGGATTTGGACAAATATAAATTCCAAGCATACACTTATAATTAGAAGTAGTTCATATATTTACAGCCAAAATTTGTCATTATCATATATCCATGATCAATATTTCTTAGATTTCAGCAACTCCATAGAAGCTAGTCAGACTTATTTTACGGTATATATTTGCTTAATGTGTTTATTCTTCAACGTTTTTTATTTGTTGCCCCCACATACATATTATTATTAAGAAACAAAAAAAGAGAAAGAGCTAAAAGAAATTAGATGGAGATGGAAATGAAGATGGGATGGAGATAGGTACTCTTGTATTTATTATTTATATAAAATATATAAATAATATATATTTGATGAAGAAGAAAAAATATTGAAAGTGTATTTGTTTCGTCTTGAATTTAATAATAATAAAAAAGGTTGGCATACTCTTCAACATTGTGCGAGTAATTTACTGATATAATTGAGTTTCTAACCTAGATGATGGTAGTATTCGAACATTTACCATCTTGATCAGAGTTTTAGCATCTTAATTATTATAGTCTAATTCAATATGCTATAAACAAAAGGGCTATTATAATTTTTCTACTCAATTAATAAAAACAAAGTCTTAACAATATGTAAAGTTGTACAGGGAAAAAAAAATATGTAAAGTTTTATTTTATTTGTCTACTTATTTTCAAGATGTAGTTTTGTTATTCAATAATGCTAATGAGAAACATATTTTTACTGGCTTGTATTTGGATTTTTTTTATCCAATTAAAAGTTGATAATTTTTATTAATTTTTCAATTTATTTTTATATATTATTAGCTAAACTATATTTAGTTTATATTGATTTTTCAATTTATATTTATATATGATTAGCTATTAATTAATAATAATAAAATTGTCATTTGTAATACTATTGTTTGATATTATAGTATTTGCTAATATTAATATTAATAATTAAGGTGTTACTGTTAATTATATACTAATGAGATCTACTATCTGGATTTTACACATAAAATTGAGTGGAAAAACTTATACGTCTATTATGCTGAAGTTTTTCTCGTTGGGCTTGGATATGCTTCTTAATATATTTTTTAATTTTTGTTCAATTATTGCACCACTGGACTTTTTAATTAATTATTTATCCCAAATCCAAGTAACAAAAGAAATATTTATTCAAATAAAATAATAGCAAAAAAACCAAAACATTCATATGCTTTGTATATTCTTTTGCCGCCCCCAAAAAAAAAAAACAAAACAAAAAAGCATGAGACAAAACTCTTAAACGAGTAAATAATAAATATTATCTGTTTGTTTGACTGTACAAGAACTTTACATCATAAGCATAGTACTTAACTAAAACTATAAACTATAAGAAAAAATAAGTATTTCTCCAATATTATTGCATTGACCATTGAGAACTAAGCATACAACCATTTGAGCTCGATCAATTTCCTCAAGCTTTTGAAAACCCATATCGCACATATATGGCTTGGATTTGGGCCATTCTTCCACTGCTCGTCCTCGTTTATCTCTTCCAATCCCAACCATGGAAAAGAACCAACAACAAGAAGAGACTACCTCCGGGTCCAAGAGGGTTTCCCATTTTCGGAAGCCTCCACTTGTTAGGAGAATTTCCTCACAGAGATCTTCACCGACTCTCTCAGCAGCACGGTCCCATCATGCACATCCGCTTAGGCCTCGTGCCCACCATAGTCGTCTCCTCCCCCGAAGCTGCCGAGCTCTTCCTCAAGACCCACGACCTGGTTTTCGCATCGAGACCTCCTCATCAAGCAGCCAAGCATATCTCCTACGACCAAAAAAGCTTGGCCTTCGCCGAGTACGGCTCGTACTGGCGAGACGTCAGAAAGATGTGCACTCTTGAGCTGCTCAGCAACGTGAAGATCAACTCCTTCCGAGCCATGAGGAAGGAAGAGATCGGCCTCTTCGTCGAGTCCCTCCGAGACTCGGCTCGCAGAAGACTCACCGTCGATCTGAGCGCCAAGGTGTCGTCCCTGAGTGCCGATATGAGCTGCCGGATGGTGTTCGGGAAGAAGTTCGCCGACGGCGAGTTCGACGAGAGGGGGTTTCAGGCTGTCATCCAGGAAGGTATGCAGTTGACGGCGGCTCCCAACTTGGGAGACTATATTCCTCAGATTGCTCCGTTGGATCTTCAAGGGTTGACCAAGAAGATGAAGAAGGTGGGCAAAGTGTTTGATGCTTTCTTCGAGAAGATCATCGATGAGCATGTTCGGTGTAAAGACGAAGATAAGAACAAGGATTTTGTGGATGTCATGTTGGGTTTTTTGGGATCCCAAGAATCTGAATATCGTATTGAAAGGTCCAACATCAAAGCCATCATTTTGGTAATCTTCTACATTAATAGCTCTATTTTTTCATTTTTTTTCTCTTTTGATTTGATTTATTTCGGTTTTTTATATGTATGTATGCTCGTAATTAGCAGAATCAGGAATAACGATCCTAGCTAAATTTTTATAAAATAGAAAATTTGGCATCTGAACAATATGGAGGCATTCAAATTTTATTTTATTTTAATACCTGGCATCTTCTTTTAATTTTTTTTCCAAAGGAATGTCCGTCCATTCATTTATTTTACTAATTTTTTTATAAAACTTATTTTCGAAAGTTAAAAATATTAAATAGAAATTTATTTTTTTAAATAATACAATTTTTTTATTTAAAAATATATCCTTTTTTTTAAAAAAAATAGTTAATTTCTATTTAATATTAAATTTAAAAAATAGGTGAGTTGGTGGATTTACATAAAATAAAGCAGAGGTGCGAATTCCTAGAATTTTTTTCGTTCCAAGTGCATTGTATCAGAAAAAAATAAAATTTAATGTGCCAAACGCGATAAAGTTGATGGTGCATACGTGCTAGTTTTCCTAAAATATATTGCATATAAAAAATTGAATGAGACTGACATTATTTTGGTGGAAAAATGGTAAGTACTTTGTCACTCAAATTAAATAAAAAAATTTAGACATCTATATCACATAAACAATAAGTCCTTTCAACTTCTATATCATATAGAAAGGGTCCATATCTCAATTAGAGATGTTTTAACACAAACCTATTATTAGTTTAAATAAAAATTTTAATAATTAATGATGATCATATAATTTTTTTAAAATATGTTATGTGTGACCTTTAAAATATGTGTTTTCTTTGTTTTAATTTTTCATGTCCATTTTTGTTTTTCTTCTATTAATCTAAGAATGACATTTACAGTATGTTGCGTGTGACATTTTTTTTCTTTATTTCTTTTAATGTTTCATTTCCTTCTTCTTTTTTCTATTAATCTACAGAAACATTTTCCTTATATTTAACAGGACATGCTCTCAGCCTCCATAGACACATCATCAACAACAGTAGATTGGGCAATCTCAGAGCTCATCAAGAACCCTAACACAATGAAAAAAGTCCAAAAAGAGATAGAAAACACCGTGGGCATGGAGAGGACCGTAGAAGAATCAGACCTGGAAAGCTTGGAATACTTAAACATGGTGGTCAAAGAAACGCTAAGGCTACATCCAGCAGGACCGTTGTTAATTCCCCACGCAAGCACAGAGGACTGCACCATCAACGGCTTCCACATACCCAAGAAGGCCCACGTCATCGTGAACGCATGGGCGATTGGAAGAGACCCCGATGCGTGGACGGACGCAGAGAATTTCTTTCCCGAAAGGTTCGTCGGGAGCAATGTCGATGTCCGAGGACGTGACTTTCAGCTCATTCCATTCGGGTCGGGTCGGAGGGGTTGCCCCGGGATACAGTTGGGTTTGACTGTGGTTCGGTTGGTTTTGGCCCAGCTGGTGCACTGCTTCGATTGGGAACTTCCAAACGGGATGTCGCCGGCTGAGTTGGACATGACGGAGGAGTTTGGTTTGACGGTCCCGAGGGCTAAGCATTTACTGGCTATTCCGACTTATCGTCTTCATAAGTGATAATTCTTAAAAAAAATTCATACAATGTTTATTTTAAAGAATAAACAATTTTGTCGAATCAGACCAGATTGAATTACAACTTGCAGCAGCATTATAAGGGTATCTAAATTGGATCTGCTCTTTCACTAGACTTTTTTGTGTTCTCGTAATTATGTGATATTTTATCATGTTTGTGTGAATTAAATTTTGATCTATATTAAATTATCGTATATTTTATTTATTATTTTGTTAATTGGTTAAGAATCTATATAAATTTAAATTTTAAAATTTGTTAAGCTTTCAAATTATTAAAAAAAAAAAAAAATCTAGCAAGTAGACGTATTTTTTAAGAAATTAAATTAAAAAATAAATCAATATTTACATAATAAAAATATTTTTAAAATTATAACAGTTGCATAATTAAAGGATCTAATGGAGAAATGATTAAAAAAAAAAGCCTGAAATTGGCCGACACCTTCGCGCGCATATGTATCGATNAGAGAGAGAGAGAGAGAGAGGGGGTAATGGATGCTAAGCATATCTTGAAGGAATATTATGAACTTGCGCCTCATTTAATGTTTTGATGGGCCAATCATTGGACATAATGACTTTCTATTTTGTCTTCTAAAAAAGTTAATTAACATGTAAATTTTTCTTACCTTCAATCATTAATGCATTAAATATTCAATTCAAAATAATTTATTTTCTTTGCTCATAATTAATTTTAGTTTATTCACCAAAAGAAAATAATTCACTTTAGTTTATCATGATTTTCATATGAACAACTCTCCATAGTCAACACAAATTGTGCTTTTATATGTTAATTTAAGAAACATCTTTTTTATTTTGGGTTTAACCGGACATGTTTCATAATGGGCATGAGGGTTTTCATTTCATGTAAGGTTTTTCATGGCAGCTACCTCAGTTTGAATATAAGTTTTATGCAACAAAATAAAAATATTGGGTTTTATGATTTGGAAGTAAAAAACAAAGAAAAAAAAAAATCTCCACCTGGTTATATATTATAATTTAATGCAAGCCCACATGTTATTTTTCCCTTTTGAGATCCTTGTCAAATAGTTTTTTATTTTTTTATTTGCTACAACCTTGCTAAATAGTTAGCCAGCAAAAAATACACATTTTTGGGATTTAATACTTTTTATAAATTGATTGTGTTTCCTTCCCTATCACATCATTTTATAGATGCCATGTACACAAGAATATCCCCTAAATTATATGTCACTATATATAATCATCCCTGATTCTCCAGTATATAATTTTATTATTATTTATATAATCAGAGAAAAATGGAAACTAAAAAAAAAAGTTGAAAATTAATATTAGTAACATAATAACCCTAAATTGTTCTTAAAGGGATCAATCAATATAGGAATACAGTTCTTAGTGGTCATTTGATAACTTTTTTGTTTTTGTTTTTTAATTTTTTTGTGTTTAATTNAACTTTTTTTGTTTTTGTTTTTTAATTTTTTTGTGTTTAATTGGATTGTGTTTTAAATGATTATTATACTTTTTAACTAACTATAAAGTTACAATAACAAATTGAAAAGTGAAAACCATGTCAATAACCATATATGATTATTATTATATATATATACATACAAATAACAAATTGAAAAGTGAAAACCATGTCAAACTGTGTATAAAATAAAGTTCATTTTAATAAACATTCCTTTAAAACTATCATAGCAGTCAATCATTTATGTTCATGTATGCTTGCTTTATTAAAAAAAGAAAAAAGAGAACCAAAAATAATTGTTATCTTTTGTTTTTATTCTTTCAACTAATATTGGGTTATTGAAAAAAAAGCATGACTTTGGGTGATCAAAGTTGATTGACTGAGTTCTCAAAGGCTTCACAGTTCTCTTTTCTGAAAGCCATGACCTTGTCCGTTGGGATTTGGGCCATCAAAGTCCAATATATATCTACCTTCTAGATTAATTGGCATCCCAATGATTAAGTACCAATTATTCCAAAAATTAGTATTTTATGAAGAAATAGATAAAAGTGTAATTATGTGTATCAAAGCCATGTGGCCTTGCCTTAGCTGTTCGTTTTAAGGTCCAAATTGTATTTTTAATCAACAAAATAAAATAAAAATGAAGTTGTGCTAGGAAAATGGAAATTGCATCTCCCGCTACATGTTAGGATATACGAATTCAAGGAGCATTCTACTAAACCAACTCATTTTCACTCATACTCTCCAACTTTTAGGCTATGTGTTGCTTGTAACTGTTAAAATTAATAGTTATATTTTTTTATTTCTATTCAACTTTTTCTATTTTTAAAAGGTTTGAAAAAATAGAAAAAAAAAAATTGAAAATGATAAGGCAAAAGATTTTAGCGATTGAAAAATTATAAAAAATTATCTTGTAGAATCGATTCTATAGTCTAATTCATGTATAAAAATACTATCTATTTAGTACCATATTTTTTTAATATTTCTTATGAACATATATTCGACTTGGAAATCGTTTTACAGGATAATATTTTTTTTTTTTAATTTTTTCTGATTTTTCAACCTCTAAAATTTTTTTCTTTTTGATTTTACTCCATTTTTTCTAACCTCTTAGAAAGAGAAAGAGTTTGATGAAACAAGAATGACAAAAACAATCACTGTTAGCATTGCACATGAACAACATGTAAAAAAAAAAACGATATCATCTAATAGTTAATTATGGTAAAAAAATACTAAAGTAACGTTTATAATTTATAGAGAGTATAGCTGTCAATTTTAAAAATTAAAAAGAAAATTATCATGCATTCCAAAAATTAAAAGCATAAGTGTAAGTAGACCTAATTGAAATTAGTATTTTTTTTTTAATTTCTCTTTTAATTTTTGGAAAGGCATTTAATATGCTTGACCTTGGAACAAAAGAGAGAAAGGTATATGGTTTTTAACAAAGGACAAGTAGTTTAAGATATTAAAATATATAGTTAATAATAAATTTTCATTTACGTTTTAATTCTCATATAGATTAAAATATGTATACAATGTTAGCTTGGTATTGCTATTTGCTAAAAAGAGTAGGAACATTGCAGTTCACAATATGAATAATAAGCCTTGCTAAATTCAGAGGGCAATTAGCTTTGCTTAACCACACTAGAACATGTTACACATTGTTGGGAACCTACTTAACCAGATTCCTAAAACATACAAGCCTGTAATATTTTTACAAGGCTACATCCTATTTATCATGATCCAACTCTTGTGCATGCTGGAGTTGGATATGGGGGCATGGCCTATCCGGTTCTCCCCGACGCCACAGAATCCTCAAGTCTCCTCTCTTCCTCCCTAATGCTAGAAAAGTCCCTGCATTTCAATGTTTCAAATTATAGACGTGTTATTTCAACCATCTAACCCCGTTATAGTCTTCGAACTCTTGCTATGACAAAGAATACAGTGTAACGCCGATGAAGAGTAATGGAGAAAACCATAAAAAGAAAAGAAAAGAAAAGAAAGGTTACCAAGTGTGAACGGTACAATGTAAAGCAATGCTGGCTGGCCATGCCCATCCATCAAGTTTAATGCCACATATGTAACAAGAAGACCTGCAACAGATTTTGGAAAAATAGAAAAAATAAAAAAATTATAGACATGAATTTCCACAGCAGCTAAGCAAGCATGTTTCAATTAGGCATATGGAGTTTGTATCGAACTTCTCAACTGCTTTTAAGCTATTTCAGACTCTGTAGCTCTAATTTATTAGAATTTTGACAACCAGAGTAATCTGTTTCTTGTTTCTTACCTAATCCATAAGCTAACATTGCCCACAAGAAGTATCCAGCTCGGAGACTTTTATTTGCGAGCCAATCATACCTGAAAGAACCACAAATGGTATAAATATAAGGTAAAACACTTGAATCTTGCAATTTGAATGAATTAAGAACTCACTTGAAAGTATGTCCATTGAAAAAGGCTGGTTAATGCCTTTTTTGTGTGTGTGCATATTTTAGGCAGTTCAAGTGTGACAAAGGCCTTTTAAAATAAAGTAGAAGAAAAAAGAACAATGTATAAGGGAAGGTTTAAACGGAATTTTTTCAACATCAACCAGAGGTCACATGAGCTCCTTGTCATATTTCTGGTGACTAAGATTTAAAGTTTTATAACTCACTGCAAATATAAGCCTTTATAAGAGCTAAAATATTTAAAGATTTAATGGAATCAGCATAATGAATATTAATTTACCACCTCTTCCCCGAATGGACATTGAAACAATTTGAAGTAAATCAAATACCAGCTATAAGCATATAAGCATCTCAAAATTGCAGCTATAGAGCAATGCTGAAAATGAATCTCCTGCAAGTAAGATAAGGCTCAGAGCTTAAACCTAAGGGAAAATGATACAAGCAGTCCTGGTAGTAGGATGTCACCAAATCCAATGATGCTGTAACCACCCCATGGATCAAACATGCGGGGGATTTTTAGTAGCATCGGAATACCATCCTCTCCGCTCTTGTCACCGCGAGCTACCTATCATGGTAAAAGATTGACTTGAGCATTTAAAAGCCCAGAAAGTTTAAACCAAATATCTAAATTACCTACATAGAGAATAGAAATTACAATTATTACTTACCACAATCATCACACTCTCATGGAATAACTTCTTGGAAACAAACACCCAGAAGATGTCATACAAGAAGGCACAACTGAGGAGGACTGTACCAACCTGATGATTGACACACCACTACAAATGTTAGTTTCCAGGAAAAAAATAAAATTGCTTTTATTAGGAAATTTTATGTTTCTCACATCCATTTTGCTTAGGTCTTTTGACATGAATTAAAATTTGGTCTGTAATAGAAAACATGTACAAAGTAATATTGTTTAACAATTTTACCTTGAGATTGGGTATGCGGACTATTTGAAGAACTGTGATTATCAACGCAATTCCCTGATTTGGAAAATAGAAAAGTGTAAGTGTAAGGAAAATAATCACTAGTGCTGCCCGAGTGAATCGACTTGCAACTCACTTTTTTCACCTTAATGACAAATGACATGGGAAACCCATCACAATAGCCAAAACTCAAGTAAAATTCAAAAAAGGAAAAAAATACACTATCCATGACGCAAGATTTTTCTAAAAACTAATTTGTCTTACAAGGATGTCTTGACCTATCCAGGCAAAGGAAACATTGCGATAAACTGCCCAAAGAACAGCAAATACTATGCAGAATGGAGTGACAGCCAAAGTCAGGTATGAGATAACTCCCAAGATAGGCACTTTAACATATGATTCAGCAGTCCGTTTGAACCACCTGTAGAAGTACAGGTACATTCAGCTTTGGACATATTGTCAATCTCTCAACTATATGACAGGCAATCAACGGACGGACAATTAACTATATGGTTAATTAAACATGGAACCAGTTAAATAATATGCTTGAAACAAATGCCAAGCTATCTGTTTATTAAAACTGTAGAGCTATTATCTGTCTGGCTGTTTATTATATATGGAAAGATACAGTTGAGCCACATTAGGAGTTAACAAAGAATTAAGCAATGATAACATATACTAGCCACTAAAAATTTGGACATAAGTTGCAGTAACTAGAATAAGAAACTCATTCTATAATAGATTCTGAAGAAAACTTTACTAAAATAAATCCAAAACAAGGTGTTAATATGCCAAGTCCATTCTACTAAATAGCGTCCATCTTTCTACATTGATGGCAACTTCAAGAAAATATGTACAATGCCCGCCTTGATACAGGGTAGGTACAATTGGGTTAATATGTATATTTTGAACAAGAGGCAACTTAAATTGAGACAAATACTAGGAACGGAACAGCTACAAGTAGATGGTATTAGTTAGATGCTTAAATAGAAATTCTTTATAACATGCTTAAAGAAAGAATAAGTGAAAAAATTGTACCTAGACAATAAAGCAACCAAGCAAGTTTGCAAACCCTGCATATACATAAGCCGTAAAGTTAGAGTTGACTTGTGTGAGAGAGAGAGAGAGAGAGAGAGAGAGAGAGAGAGAGAGAGAGAGAGAATGAGGAGCAACAAACAGTATGTTTCCAAATTCTAGGACCTAAACTTGAGAGAATATGGATCTTAAATGTGCATATAATAAAGTATTTTGCAGGTATATACGAATGCATATAATTTACTTATACCTCTACACCACCAATGCAGAAAAGAACCACCAAAAGCTCAACGAACCAGTATGACATGAGTTTGTACAGTACGATTAAAAAACATGAAGCAATAACAACAAACAGAACTGCTGATGTTGTGCTGATGTCTACTACACCACCTGAACCAATGTCTTTGGTATTGGGAATTTCATCAGCGGCATCCTACAAAAAACAAGATAACTTTATACATATAAGAAGGCAAAAAGAAGAAAACTGCCATAGGAGAGTGGATAATATATGTCCATATATTATAAAGCGCTAGGTTAATATAGTTAAAGTTGGCAGATGGACCTTTAATATCTTGTCATGTTCAATAGCTGCTTCTCTGGCACTCCATGCAGACCAATAAGATGCACACAAGATTGTACCAACTGCCATCAACCACAAAAATACTTCCGCAATGTCGACTATAGGACGTCGTGGAGAGTACAGTTGCACAGACACTGCAAAGGGCCTAGCAATTAAAAACTTATCTAGTAAAGGGGAAAGTAATGTTGTTAATTTAAGACAACCAGGAAACAAACCCAAACCCAAACCCAAAACCAAACCAAACAACAAAAAGTTAAGGAAATTGTAAAATTAATTTCTAAAAACGAAATTCAAGTCTATAATAATCCAAAATAAGAAAAAAGCTTACCCAAAGAACCATTCATTAGCATTTTCTGCAAACTAACTCCAGCATCCTGCGGTAGCATGACTGCTGGTATATGAATATCTAGATCTGTTTCATCTGGCTCACATACCATCTTATAAAGTTCTGCAATAGAAAGAAACAAGTTCATATGGGCTGAATAAAGATAGCACCAACTTTTGGCAGATCAAGCAATTGATCTCTTTATTAGAACCTCTAGAAATGTTATAACTATATAGTTAGCTGGAGACATAAGACCAGGCCCTTGACTACGTCTATGAAACTAAAAACAATAAGTAAAAGTAGAAGGTTCAAGCTTTGTATGAATGATATAACAAATTGAAGCTGCCATTACTGTTCGAACATGCATCAAAGTATATAGGCTGATTACCTTTCTGGTTATTTACGACGAGGACAGCTGAAGCTCCAGCAGCTTGTGCAATATTTGCCTTAGTTGTGAATTTGCACTTTCCTCGGTCCACCATGATGACATCTCCAACAAGCTAAAAATTCCAAATTACAATTTTTTTTTTTGAAAAAAAATTATGAAAGTATAGAATTTTGTATAAATGTGTGTGAAAATGTATAAATGTATAGAGTCTGTAGTTCAAAAAGAAAGACCTTATTCTTTGGTGTACTACAACAATCTCGAGGGTCAGAAAGGGTAAGGCGAATTTGGTTTGCATTCTTTTCCTTCGATACAATGGTAGTGCCGAATCTTGCACCAACACCAACAAATTCACTATCCTCTATGCCATCAACCCAAGTTTGAACTTTCACCTAAAAAGCAGTAGTAACAGATTAGTGATAGATATATATAGATAGAAATATCATAAAAATGACATTATTTACACAAGCCAATTTGGTAAAAAGGTTGCATTTATCAGATTCAACACAACATGGTTTACACAAAACTGAGGCATGTGAATTCACAAGATCATCAATGGATGTCTTTCAAAATTATACCTAACCAATCTACCTACCAATCTACTCTACAATGGCCAATCTATTCTACAATTTGCTGGATTGTGGGTCTGCAGCCCCGCCCTATAGAATGAATAAGGAGAGGCTGTATAATTGAAGAAGAATTAACCTAAAATAACGTTTAATAGAAGACGATCACTAGGTTTTCAAAATAGGAAAAAATAAAGAAGAGAAACAAGAGTGTATAAGTTTTGCCACAATTTCTCGCTCCTACTTTATAAATTTTCTAAAACAACATTGCCCGAGATAGTAATGTCATTTTCACTTCTCGATCTATAACAATATTACAAAACATACAACATAAAACAAAGCAATGAATGTGAAATAACAACAAACTAAAATGTAAAGAACCTAAACATTTCCACCAACCCACAGTGCAGGAAATTATGTACCTTACAAAAGAATTTATAACGAAAGCACAGAATCATCTACCAAACAATATAGCAACTGAAACAAGGTTCACATCAAATGGAAGTATAAAAAGCCTGAATAATTAAAAGAAACAAAAATCCACCGACCTAATATCTGCCCCAAAATAGAAAGGGAAAAAAAGAAAAAAGAAAAAAAAGAAAGAAGATAAATTGGAAGTTTTATTCAAGATTTCGGGTACACCAATAGCACCAAATTACACAACAACGGAAATATAAAATCTCTTACAACAATCATCATCATTCTTTTCCGCAACTAAACCATGATTACACAAAAACCCACAAACAAAATCAGCAAAAAGAACGAAACTTGAAGCAAAGAAACCGAACTTGAAAAGCACAGAAACTGTTAATGGAGCATCAGAGTATACCAAAACGAAGTCGTTTTCACAACCAGGCTTTTTAGGAGCATTTTCGTCATCATGAACTATATCCCCAGCTCTGACAGAACAAGTATTACATAGTAGGAGTAGAAGTAAAGCTGAAACAAAAACAAACCCAGAAAGCCTTTTCAAATCCATAAGTCTTGGAACTCTACCACCAGATTTAAGCACCGATCTTCTGGGTCGTCTTGTTTCTCTGCATCACAAGCTTATTACCAAAGAAGAAAGAGAGAAGCTTTTTGTTGCTTATGGCTCTTTTCTGCAACAAACAAAGCGTGTAATGTTTACCTCAGATAAAACTGAATCAAAT
Organism: Ochetophila trinervis; assembly: GCA_003254975.1. Taxonomy (NCBI): domain Eukaryota; kingdom Viridiplantae; phylum Streptophyta; class Magnoliopsida; order Rosales; family Rhamnaceae; genus Ochetophila; species Ochetophila trinervis. The sequence continues at coordinate 55,039 of QANX01007793.1, forward strand.
AAAATATTTTATTTTTTTGGTTTAAATGAGGACGACAGTGAAGTGGATCTAGTACGCCGTTGTCTTGTCGGAATCCCAGTGTGCTAAACGCTGTCGTTCCATGCTTTCATTTATTAGTTTTTTTTTCAATTTTTTGTGAGAATAAATTAGTAACCCGCTGTTGCCGGCAATAATGTGTTCGTACATCCACGTAGTCACTAGTTCGAGACCCTCGGGAAAATACGTTGAAATTACGGTTTTATGTAAAACCTTCTTGGACTTACTTTATTTTATTTTAGAGTTAAGACATTTAATTTAAATACAATTTAATTTTTGTAATTTTAAAATTATATTTAACTTCTTTTTTAAGATCTATATATTTATTACTTTTTTACTATAATATTCATTTTTTATTTATATCATTCAAAATAATATTATATGCAACTAAATTTGGGCACGTATATATCGTGATTAACTATATTTGTATTGTATTCATATCAATTTTTTATTCATCCGAACACAAGCTGTTTAACTTTTGTATTGAATTTTATTTGTGTCGTATTTTATTTGTGTTTATTAAATTTAAAAATATCTATTCTATTTTCTTCTTAAATTATAAATTAAAATTATATTAAATATCAATCTTATTCTTAGCTAATGAAAAGAGCGTGCATGATGAATTTCAATTTAAAAAATATTCAAATTATTGCAAACGAATCAAAATTATACATACAACGTAAATAAAAAAAAAATCTATAAAAAAGCCAATCTATAAATAAATATAAAATTATCATTTCCAAGAGAAAGAGATATAAATCTCATAATTTTTTAAAATAATATTTAAACAATATAAAAAGTTAAATATAAAAATAATTACGTTAATATTTTTATAATTTTAATTTTTTTGTCGTGATTTATTGTGTTTAAGTGTTTTAATTAGTATTTTTATTGTGTTTTATCATGTAAAATTATATCTATTTATATCCAAATTTATAAATTATTTTATAGTATCATTTTATATTATTGTGTCTTGTCATATCATATAGCATTTTATTAGATCTATCTGCAACGTGTTAATTGTAATTTTTAAAATTTAAAAAATTAAGATTAAATTAATGGAAACTTTCAAAATCTACATGGAATATTTCATTACTCTAAGGATATTTTGTTCTTAATATTATCTACCAATTATGTACCATTTTACACAGTACGAGGACCCTTTTTATAATTTTTCAGTTCATACCTCTTTACTTTTGATGAATTTATAACCATTTATATACGTCTCTTTGTGTTATTATTAAATTTTGATCCCATCTTCTTTTTTTATTTTTTTTTTTTTGTCTTTTTATCAATGAAATATTTTATATAAAATGATATATATATGAATTTTTGTAGTCAATATATTTTAGAATTAGGGGGTCACATAAAGAGAGTAATAATACAAATTTGTTTAGTCCTCTAAAATTTTGGTTGGGTTATTGGTACTGTAAGTGTATGAACTATAATCACATTTGCACTTTGATTATTGATTTTTATTTTTTTATTTTTTGCCATTTTGAACGTTAGAATTTCAGTTTTTATTATAATTTGGTCATTATAACTATTTTTAGTTTAATTTTTAATAATTCTAAACAATACAATGCATTTATTGCAACATAGAATTAAAAGTGTTAATCGGTTCAAAACTAATTAATTTTGTGAATAATCAATCTGATCTAATTAATAATTAGTTGGATTAAATCAGTTTGGATAATAGTTTAAGCTAGGTCTTTTTTTTTTTCAAAAAAAGCTTTTGAGTTTTTTCTAAATTTTTTTAGAGTTTTTTAATTTAAAATCTCAAAATCTGATTAATTTTTTTTATTAATGTATCATTTTGTTATTATTTTATGTTAAAAATATATATTATTAAAAACATATTTATATTATATATATATTTTATTATTTAAAAAGTAATTGTATTGAATTTGTTTGGTTAATCTATTTTTATAAATTAAAAACCAATCCAATTCAATATTTAATTTTCAAAATTTAAATTTAAATCTAATTCAATTTAATTATATTAAAATAACATATTACAAAAAATTAAATTAGATTGATCAGTTTAATCATTTAGTTAATTTTTTTAAACACTTTTAATAAAATAACAAAATTATAAATTAAACTATTCTGTAAAATTCTTTTATGTTGTATTTTATCAAGTGATCTGCATATTTTAAAACTGATAAAAATTAAATTGAAAATATTTCTAAAGATCAAACTGTAACAAAAACTAAAATTTAAAAACCAAAATGTAAAAACAAAAAATTCAAAAATCAAAATGTAAATATAAATAATTTATAGACTAACAATACTAATAGTCCATTTTTGTATTTTTTCTTTCAAGCGCTCAACAAGGAACGCTAAAGTGGGGTGCGGTGTGTGTCGATGTTTAGACCCATGTGATGTGCCACATTCCCAATCTGCAAACTAGTCCCACACATCTTTTTTAAAAAAAATAATAATAATAAATAAATAAATAAACTTTCTGGTCAACAAATTGAACAAATAAAAAAAGAAAACCTTTCTTTTCCTAGCAGAACATAACTTTAATCAAATATGACCATTACTTTTAAGTTTATAATCCAAAGTGGTGGTATGTATTCTAGTAATTAGTATGTAAAAATTTATGTAAATCACGATTAAAACAATGATTTTAAAGCATGTATAAGTTTGGTAAACTATTTATTTTCTGAGAAAAAAAAAATGCAGATTCTTCACCATGGAAGTTGATTTTTTACTCAACTAATATAAAGATTATGGGGTTAATTTGGTATCAAATAAGAATACAAATGACATCAAAGAAAGGAAAAAAAAGAAGAAGCTGAGAATGAGATCATAGTTTTTCTTTCATAGACACTTTGACTCCAACCAGTTCTTTCACATTTTCATATATTCAGTGACCTTTAGAACACAGTTTCTATATTTTCCTTTTTCAATAATTTTCAAAAGTCTTGGGGGAAAATCTCAATAATTTACACATTGTGACACATCTGATTGTCTGAAGATATGGTGTTCATGCATGCAGGATTACCATGCATTCTTATATGGTCAACCTTTACTATCAAATTTTTCTTTCATAATTTTTAAATCGCTTCGAATGCTGAAATTTAAAATTTTAGCAGTCTTCTACAAAATTCACATTCTTTAAAAATAATTTTAGCATGTCATTAAAATCATATTTGATCATTTATTAATTTTTAAATCTCAACTGTTGATGCCAAACAAATATTTATAATGGAAGACCTGATAATAAAATTATTATATTGACATGATATTAGCCAGAATCTCTATATATATATATATATGTATGTATAAAGTAATGCTCCTTTTGAATTTTTATTTCTATTTTTTGTCAATAAATTGTATGTACTAGTTGGTTAACTAACATTTAGTCCTATAGCTTGACCTAACCTTTTATATTCATGTGTAAGCCCGCAGAAAAAAAATAAAAATTTGAAGCCTTTAAAACAATTACTTTAACACAAATGTATCACATGCAAATTCAAACAGAATACTAAGATTCGAATTCAAGATCTTATAAATCACCAATGCTCTGATACTACTTTGTATTACCATCAACTCCAAAAGCTTAAACTAGTACGAAATGTGCCTCCTGATGTATATCAAACATATTTTAAATTTTGTGATGTTAGATCATATGAGAGGCTCCATATTGACTTTCTTGTTTGGCTTTTGCTTGTGGAAGTACCTTTGTGCCTAGGACTTTGAAAAGCTCATTCATAATATTTTAGATGTAAAAGGTAATAAAGGTTGGTGAATGGTCTTAGTGAAAATTTCAGCATTTCTATTTTAATATGCTTTTAATCTCCATTGTGGCAGATAAATAAGATTTTTCTTGATGGAAGAGAATCTAAGTGTGTTGTATAGAATCTTAAGCTTTCAAAGAACAGATACCATTCAGTTCACATGCACTCATTTGAAGGAAAAAAAGGAAAAGAAAAAGGATTTTAAACTCTAGAACCTTCTTCCTTATGGAAAATTCTCAGAATCCCAACTTTATTAGCTTATTAACATTGACTTAAGCATCTTCTTTTGTCACTCAAGAGAATTTTTCCTGCAATGATACTGATAAAGTATATATTCAAAAACTGACTCAAAAGTAAGGATTCAATGCGTCAAAAGTGATTGACCTGAGGCTAACAATTCTCCAAAAAACAAAGAGATTGGTTATCTTATCATTTTTAAAGTATCAAAATATGAGAAAAGACATGTAAAATGGAACCTGAATTCCAAAATTGAAAGAAATCAAGAAAGTTTCAGAAAGCTAATTAATATATAGGAAGAAAAACAATTGGAAAGGTGTTGACATGTGGGAGTGCAGGATTTTGATTCCTGTTGATTGTCCAATGCTGTTGTATACTCAGAAATTTGGAAATGACTTTTTAAGTGTTTGAATGGCTATCAAACTTGTTGCCATTACAATGTTCCGATAAAGCATAGCTACCTCCTGAAAACCTGATGGCTCCTCCATCAATAATCAAACCCAATAGATTGTTTCTTTCTCGGGGTAGATTTTCGAACTGATCTGGCTTGGAATGTTGAAAACCATTTGCTGTACCCTGATCAAGGGGAATAGGGAACTCAACTCCAATACTTGGAAATAATGGTGCTTGGTTTATCAGTGTGCAGCCCACATTCTCTGGAAACATTCTTGACAAAGCTTTTATTTCTTGATCACAATGTTTGAACTTGGTAGAAATTGGAATCAGTTACCCTTTTGCCTTTTACAAGAGTCCTCTGATCTAAATTAATTATCCACCATTGCAATATTGAGATATCATGTATACAGAATTCATTTGGTTCTTTATTAGGACATTGTTGTTGACAGTGGAAGATTGAGTATTTGGCTTAGCTTGCACAACACCAACCTCTCTTCTCTATCTCTTTCTGTTGGGTCTTGCATTAGCAAGCTAAATCTTCAAGTGTTTGATAACAATTATCAAAACTGGCTTCGTCATTGCTCTTAGTGAGCCTTTCTAATAATCCAGAATTCATGGCCAATTTGAAGTTGCTTTGGTGCTGCAACTGTATATTTTCTTCCATGCTGTTCCAGTGCCTTGCTTTGCAAGTCTCCTTGAGGTTTTTCTCGTTGTCGCTGTTCTGATGCTGCATAAAGGAATCCTTCTCAAAAAAACCATTTTGATTCTGAACTATAATGTGTTCTTCAAGATTGTTCCGGTGATGCACTGGGATGTTCTTCTCTAAGTTGTCAAGTACATCAACGCTTTTTCCTTTGTAAGTGGCTTTGCTCTTTTCAGGTTGCGAATCAATATTATCCGTCTCCAATTTTTTTATTTCCTCCTTCATCCATGTAAACAAATCTTCTCTTGTCACTTTAAGTTCCTCCAATAAGGACTTCATGAAGACTTTAAGATCATCTAAAGCAGCAGCCTCACAAACACCAGGTTTACCCTTTTTCCTGCTGATTCTTTTGCTCGAATTCTTCTTCGACTCTTTATCAGCAAAACTATCCATTTTGCTATTTTCAATATGCACTTTTCTCCACTTGCCAAAGCTGTTTGGGCTTTCAACATGAAGATTATGCTCACCATTCTGCTGGGCACTACAATTGTTGATGGCTTCGTCGTTTTCAAGCGAAACCAAATTGGAAATCAGTTTATGCTTCTTGTGAGCAGGCTCACTGCTTGAACATGATTTAGAATCATATACATTATCTCTCCTAAATTCCCGCCGCTGTTGAAATTCCATTTCATTGCCCATGTTAGAACTAGGAAACACCCAATAAAGAAGCCAAAGCTTTACTAACTTGGGATCACACAGTCTGCTTTGAGCAACTTTGTATCACCACCTATCTAATGGATTCAACCAACTCAGATAACTGTAAACATAGATTAGTCGTACCCACTTATCGATGTTCTACTTGATTCTTGGGGATCAAATTATTGGATAACAATTCTGCTACCCACTCTAAAGCTTAAACTCTATTCAGGTCAAATAATAGTGTCCAGCAAAGCCACTACCTGCAAGTTGAATCTGTGCAATGACAGCAACTGGACCAATTATCTTCATCTGCTTTCATTTTTTCTTTCCATCTTGCATAGAATTTAAGAGACAAATATCAAATGGGTATCCCGAAATTTTATCACTAAGTAATTGTACAACATGTAATTGACATAACAGGAACTTCTCTTTTTCAAAGAAGAAAAAGAAAGGGATATTTAGGACTAAGCTTCCAACAAAACAAGCATTAGTTAAAAACCAACATCTTCAAGAAATTCCTTTCCTTCTCTAAAAGTGATTCCATGAAAAAAAAAAATTCTGCTCCAGACATCAGAAGAAATCTTGAAGGAACTAGTGAGAAATATGAACCAAAAATGAAAACTCAAGTCATAGAAAGGTCCACCAAGCAAACAAGAAAAGAAAAAAAAAATGGTTTGGAAACTCAACCTTTCAATCAGATAAAATATGAAATGAAAGGCAATATGTAAAACCTCATAAACTCAGCAACTCTATCAGAAGTATTGCAGAAAAAAGGGTACCAAACAATCAGTAAACTTTTACAATATTACATATTACAAAACTATCATACAAGTTGAAATTCTAAGATGAATCAATTTTCAGGGATGAGCAGAAGATTTCCACATAACCAAAATAAAAAATAAAAAATTGGCAGTCCAACAAACCCAGATTCATAATCAAAGAACACTCATAGAAAAGCAATCAAACAATGAAGAAAGGTTTTCTCACCATATAATATCAAAGAATGAGATATTTGGTAGAAACAAATAAATTTCCTCTTCATCCATCTACAAGTCCATGTCTCACTGGTGGTTTTTGTCTATCCAGAATTTATGTCTTCAAAAAATACTAAAGGAAAAAAAAAAAAAAAAAGATATGATTTTGTCTGTCTGTGATAATTGATGTTTCCATGTCAGGCAGTGCATTTTTGTATCTGGTGAGTCAATGAGTTGGGTGGGGAATGGCAGAGAAGTTATGGGGAGAAGATTTCTTTCTTTCCAATAACTTGATCTGCCAGCTCTCTGCCTTGTTATGTTAGATTTGGATAATTGGAGGCTTTAATCATTTTTTATTTCACTAGATTGTTATTTTGCTTAGCAAATCGTATAATAAACAATAATATTATTATTGTTTTAGCGAATGAGATAATCAATACATATGCACTCAAATCCAAAACCCCATTACCTTTTCAATCTATTTTCTATTAAAGCCTTCATTTTCATGATGGCAACAAAGCTTTGCCTTTCCATATATTTCTTTGCCTTTTCCTTCTGGTCTCACTCTTCCTTAACTCGGTTTTTTTTTTTTTTTTTTTTTT